>JAJMVL010000031.1:0-279439 GCA_023082095.1 Dothiorella sarmentorum | reverse complement strand
GAAAGACGAGGTCCTCGGGGTCCGTGTCGATGGTGATGTTGACGGGGGTCGAGGCGCCGTAGTAGCGGTGCTCGAGGCCTTGGTAGTGGGGCAGCAGGCGGTGGGCGACGGTGGCTTCGGCGGGGGAGAGGGAGCGGGTTTGGAGGAGGAGGTCGAGGATGGTGGGGATGATGGAGGTGGGGGTTGTTTGGTGGGCGTGGGGGAGTTGGACGCGGGGGAGGGAGGGGTGGGCGAAGAGGAGGGGGATGGCGAAGTTGCTGACGTGGCCGTTTTCGACGGTCGATTGCGAGCCGTCGACCGTGTTGAAGGCGAGGCCGTGGTCGCCGACGAGCACGACGAGGGTTTCGTTGAGGGCGCCGATGTCGTCGAGCATGCCGAAGACTTGGTTGAGGTACTCGTCCTGGTACTTGATGGTGTTGAGGTACTTGTCGAAGACGTCTTCGGGCGCGTACCGCTTCTTCTGCAGGTACGACGTTTGCTCGTCCCAGCTCTTGGGCGTGGCGTACGGGTGGTGCGTGGTGCTGGTGAGGTGGGAGAGGAAGAGGCGGCGGTTTTGCTGCTTGGCCTCGACGAACAGGTCGCGCATGTACGGCAGCGCCTCCGTCTCCGGGTAGCCAAAGTAGTTGGACTTGGGCTCCTTCGGGGGGTAGTGCCGCGACGACGTGTTGGAGAGGGTTGACTCGAGAACCATGGTGCGGAAGCCCATCTGCTCGTCCAAAAGGTACTGCGAGTCGAATTGGTCCGTGACAGACTGCACCATTGCCGCGTCCCACGGGCTCTCGCCTTCGTCGAGCTCCGCCTTGTTGAACAAGTCGACAATCTGCGGTAGACACGGCTGGTACATCTTTGCTTTGACTTCTTCGGTGAAGTCGACAGCCAACGGCTCCACTCCGCAGATGCTGGTCAAGAGGCTTTTCAAGGTAAAAGCGCTGCCGGTGATGGCTCCCTGCGCATTGATGCCACCCATGCCATGCTTGAACTTTGAAACCCATGAACCCAGTCTGTCCGTCTTGTTGAAGCTGGCGTCACCTTCAAAGTTGGTCGACTCTCCCGTCAGGAACGAGGCGGTTTTGGTCAGATCCCGAAGCTTCAGGTCCAGCTCGGCGGCAGCGTCGGGGGAGCCGTAAGATGATAGAACCGTGTCATACACACGGCTGTCCTTCTTGAAAGGAAACATGTCCTTGCGAGTGCTTTCAAGCGTAATGAGAAGCACATTCTTGATCGAGGGGTGCTCCTTCTTGATGGCATGCTCAAGCGGCTCCAGCAGCTCTTCATCCAGATTCGAAAGCTTCAGAGGATCACAGGTAGGTTCGTAGCGTTCGTGGTGTTTGTGCTCAGGATCCTCAAAATGGTAGTCTGGGGGAGCGCGGCTGTAAAGCATGTCCTCGTCGTCGTCAAAATAGCCGGGCGGCGGAGGTGGAGGCGGCCAATCAGGCGGCGGGCCAGGGGGCGGAGGCCAAGGAGGCGGTGGCCCATGGGGCGGACCGTGGGGTGGCCCGTGGCGGCGGCGGCGGCATTCCTTGGTCAGTGGCTTCCAGTCGTCGGGCGGGGCGTGTCCTGAGAGCTCGACATATTGCTTGAAGGGGAACTCGACGTGGCGGTGGGGATGGGGCAGGCAGAAGTCCGGGTTGATGGGATTGAAGAACAGGGATTCGAACAGGGTGATGGGGAGCGAGCCCGACATGTGGGCATAAGGCGGGGTGCGAGGGCGGACGACGTGCAGAATCACCACCGTCACCACGGCAGCAATCACGCCCACCGACATTACCGCCGCATTGCGCACCGAGGGAATTGCGGTGCGGTCGCGAGAGCGCCTATAACCCGGTCAGTGACGTGCATTGCGTTAAAGTTATTAAACTTACTTGGGCTCCACATTTCCCGAGCACGCACCGTCCACCTCCTCGTATCCAGCAAGTTGACATTTGCCCGACAGAAACCGCCGCATCTGCCTGAACGAGAGGCCGATTTTCTGCAGCACCAGCGTGACGGCCGCGTAGAAGCGCGATGCAATGAGCCAGGCAATGCCCGAAAATGCCAGAATGAAGCCGGCAAACTTGGGAAGCTCAGACAGGATCATGCGGAGACCTCCAGGGTCCATGGCGAGGTTGCCGGCCGCCATCCATTGCACCTCGCCGCCCGTCTCGATGTAAAACGAGATTTGCGAGGCCGATGTCGCAGCAGTGAGAAGACTGGCAGTGTCAGTGAGAAGTAGTACTCTATACAGACAAGACGACTTACGCGAGAAGGCCTCCAAATATCCGCCATGCCCGGCCCCTGTTCTGGCGATAGACGACCAGCCTGCCGAAAAGGATGAGGAGCACGTCCGGGAAGAAAAAGGTGGGAGTGTAAAGGGCAAGCAGCAGAATTGGCAGGGACGCGCGATGACTGTAGAAGTGAAGGAGCTTGGCGGCAAAGAAAGAAACAAAAAAGAGGGCGAACTGGTCCTTGGTCCTCAGCAGGACGCTGAGAGGCCAAATGGCGCCAGGTTCCATGGTGGGGTGTGGAGGGTTGGGGGGCACACGCGAGCGGTTGCTGGCTGGGGCGGGTCGCGTGCCACTGTATATATCGCACCGCACCAAGTGTCAGGGGTGCCTGCCTGTGGAAGATTGAACCGTGCGGCCCGAGCAGCAGGGCTTTGAATCAAGAAGCAACTTGGGTCCATAGGTGGAGGATCTCGCCAAGCCCCGTTGCCCACCAGGGCCTCGTTCCCACCGCATTGGGCAAGGCGCACCTGCCCGTAACGCTGAAACTCAGGTACGCTACTATTTCGGGAGTACTCTGCACTTCTCTTCATCATCCGAGCATTCCTCAAGCCCCGTTACAGCCGCATCTCGCGTGTTCTACCAAGGCCCCTGCCCAGACTCCTGCCGAGGCGATCAGCATTTCATTTCTGCGTCATGCCAAAGCCGTGCGCAACTCACCTCCACCTCGTCGACACCGACTCTGCAACCACCAGAAGAACCGCCGCCCCCAAAAACACCTTGGCCACGACCAAGTCGGAGAGCATCCCGTCGTCGTCGCGATATTCCCTCATCCCCTCGATGGCGCACCTCACTTCGTCTTTTGCCGCTGTGGCGTCGTCTTCGCCCAATCCATCAATGTCGTGCTCCGCTAACCCTCTGGACCATTCAGCCGAAACTGCCTGCTGCTGCCCCGCCGCCTCGGGGTCAGTGTCATGGAGCCGGTGTGACAGCCTCCATGCCAGCCATTGGCAGGTGTCGCCGGGGTTTTCGGACTGTTGAGGTTCCAGCCAGAACGTGTGGTGCTGCTTTGAAGTGCCGGTTGAACATGTGCATCCCGTCGTCCGCTGAAGATGGACCGAAGGAGGCCGCTGCTGGCTCGGCCTCGCCGAAACGAGCATGGAGAAGAAGAAAACGGCGGCAGTGAGGTGCATGATGTGGAAACTTGGAGAAGCGATGAATGGATGCTGTGGGAGTGCGGACGATGCTGTGAGAACCTATGCGGATGCCGCTGAGAAATTATCTACAACACCATCAAAAGCCACTCGAGCCACATTCAATAATGCCTCACGTTTTCTCTGTGCTGGCGGGCTTCTCCACGGGGGTTTCAAAGGGCCGTTAGGCTAGTCATGGATCCTGGAGGCGAGGCTAGAGCCACCGGCATTCCGCCATGATAGCACCGGCCGGGTGAAGCTTGGCAGTGGGTTAAAGGTGGGAAGTGCTGGATACGAAGAGGGCCCCCCCTGTATCTACATGGCGCTAATCCTGGCATGGTATCTTTTGTCAGAAGGCTCATCTCATCAGCACGCGAAGGGTGTCACCGACTGTAGTCCAGCACACCGAGGCCGTGTTGAAATAGAAGGATTCGAGGCGCCATAATAATAAAAAGCTTACCGCTAGCGGCTGGCTGAGACACGGAAACTGCCAGAAGTGGCGCGGATCTCCGGGGCTGTAAAAGCTTAGCATTGCTTGTACGCGAGCCAAAAAAGTTTAGCCAAAGTTCATGTCGTCGGCCGTTGTCTGGTCCTTCGTCGTTCCCGTCCCAAGCAGAAGGCTGTGCAGCAGAGATCGTCTGCTCACCCCCGATGGGGTTTTCCCCGCCTTGCGTCATCCTGCATCGCGCTGCGCTTGGCACTGCTTGCATGCAGAAGGTGGATCCGACCATCACAGAACGCCTTAAAATGAAGGGAACAGATCAGCCACCTAGAATACGGGCACGGCGAAGCTTCCAAAGCCAACCAAACTCTGATGATTGTTATTGACTTGGCCGTGTGGAACGCTCTCCACACCACAACGCCGATTACTCATCCCTGACTGCAAGGAGTCTGCTCGAGTCCCTAGAACCAACAACATGGATGAAACCACCAAATAATCTCAGGGTGCAAGGCAGACTCGACTCGGCCCTAATAGACTTGCTTCCGCCAGCACGCCATGTTTCATCACCACTATACGATAGCAACCATTCGCCTTGCTGTGCAAATTACCACTCTCCAGGCACCAACCCGTTTGCTGAATTCGTTCAATTCTCCTTTTCCCCGAGCCCCCACCGAATCCTTCTTCCCACCACGCCTCCTGCACCGCCTGCGCCGCTCGCTAGGGCCGGGCCTGAGTATGGCACCATGTCCTCCCGCATCAGGCAAACCCGTCCGTCATCAACAGCCAACCAGCCCCTTCCACCACCACTTCCGCGCGGGAAATACGAAAAAAAAAAAAAAAAAAAAAAGTGGTGATCCGACGGGCCAGTAGTAATCTTGCAAAAAGGGATCATCACACCTACGCCCGAGCCAAACAAACCACGTGAAAAAAAAAAGAATTACAATACGAGAAACCAGCAACAACCAGAAAAAAAAGGGACCCCGTAGTTGTTGACCCACTGCCGCATGCAGTCTAGCGCGCTCCTGCTGCCTTCGGCCAACGGCAACCGACGATGACCTGACAATAACGTTCCAGGCACGCGGACAACCTACATCATTGCTTGCCTGGCCGTTTGTGGGGGCATGACGATCGAGAGAAGCGTTTTTCCGAGCTGGGCAACCAACGTTGCAGATGATCCTTTTCACGCTGCACGAAGCAATTGATTGACCGGGGGCGGTGTTCCACGCACAGGCGTTTTGGTTCGGCAGCGCAACCGATGGGTGACCAAAAAGGTTCAAAATACTAGTCATCAGATTATACGGGGTGGGGGCTGCGGCCGGCTCGGTGCGCTTCGTGTGTGCATCCTCCCCGAGCGTTTTTGGTTCTAGCGGCTAGGTTGCAAGGCCGTACAAAAAAAAGCGAAAAAACATCGTCCCTTCGCGTAGACACCCCAGCATTCAGGACAACCCTCCTGGTTCGGGTGGGTGCAACTCTTTCTTCTCCGGCTTTCACCACCACCAACCCTAACCGCCCACTTACTTACCTCATCCGCCTCTGACCACACTCTCCCGTCCCCTTCCTTCCCCGAGGAATATGGGCAACACAACCGCGTCGATGATCCGCACAGCTAGCTGTGCCGCATTTCCAGTCGCCTTCCCCTTTTCTCAGCTTTTCCTTTCTCAACTTCCCTCCTCTCTTGCTTTCCTCTTTCTCTTTTCCTTCCTGGCCATGTAGTTAGCGTGGTCCTCTCTGCATCTTTCGCTGTCCCACGTCGCGGGTGTGCCGCCGTCTGTCACTCGCTCAACGCCCGACCTCTTTATCTTTCTTGCTCCCTTCCTCCTCCTCGCTTCGAGCGTGCTGTATGAGGCGGGCGATCGAGTGGCCTTGGGAATGCTGAGGTAGGCTGAGTTGGGCTGTGCAGCAAGCGTGACGTAACGCGAGGTTGGTAGGGCGGTGAGGTGGAATAGGGGAAGATGAGCCTTGGGTGACTACGGGACGGGGGTGATAAGGACGTGGAGGTGCATGAGCATGTGGTTGGGTATTCGCGGCCCCAAAAAAGAGGAAACGTTAGGGTTGACGGTGGGTTTTCTTCCTATTTTCTTTTCTGTGATTGAACTTGCTGGGGAAAGTTGGCTTGTGAGAGGAAGTTGTTTTCTTGTGGGTGGATGCTGCTTGATGTGATGCCAGATGCTGCTGCTGCTGCTGCTGCTGCAGACGGCCTGGTAGCTGAGTTGCCCGTCACGTTTCGTACGGTGAACTTCAACGCTTATCGTGCCGGAGAGTGATGAGAGGTGCGAAAATTTGTACAACACGCCGTCCCCAAGGTTCTCAAAGCATCTCGGATAATGGAAAGAGAAAAGGCGTAGGACGTGAGGTTCGTTGCGCTCCCTCCGGCGCTTTCGGTTTCCGATTCGACCCAGCACTTGCCCTCATGCTGCAGTTAGTAAACCCTGGCGGTGGTTTGAAGCTTTGCTGATTGAAATCAAAATATATCCGTGTTTTGCAGTCATTTGCGTGGAGGGCGGGAAGCTGGTACTTTCCAAGCTCTCTACGCTATTGCATGCTTAAACGTTAAAAGAGGTATCTGTCCCGTTCAGTACTGTGGTGTTAGTTTGCAGATGACCGATCGTAGCCTCTTGGTTGCAAGCGTCCAGCATTTGAGCCATTTTTCAATTGATGGGGGAGACAAATTCGCCACACGTCATCAGGGGGAAGAGAGAGAGAGAGAGAGAGAGAGAGAAAACGGGAAAATCGCCTCAAATCGTTTGCATCCAAGATAAGAGAAGAAATAAACAAACGGCCCCTGATTATTAGTCCTTCTTGAAAAAGCGCGCAAACTCATCGTCTGTGTTGACAGAAGTGGTCAGCAAAACACGTGATATCAGCAGGCAGTAGGTGGACTCTTACAGTCGATGGTGCCGTTGCCGTCAACGTCGGCCTCCCGGATCAGGTCGTCGATCTCGTCGTCGGTCAGGTTCTCGCCAATGGCCTTCATGACGTGGCGCAGTTCCGACGAGTTGATGGTGCCGCTGCCGTCGCGGTCGAAGACGTTGAAGATCTCCCGGATCTCCTGCTCCGGGTCGATGTGCTTGGGCTTCTTGGCCATCATGACGAGGAACTCTGGAAGCGAAGAAAAAAGGGTTTAGAATGAAGGGAAAAAGGAAAAAAAAAAAACATTGAGAGAGAGATAGGGGATTTAATACCTTCGAAGCCGATGGAGCCGCTGTGGTCGGCGTCCAGCTCGTTGATCATGTCATCCAGCTCCGTCTCGGTGGGGTTCTGGCCAAGCGACTTCATAACCTCGCCCAACTCCTTGGCGGTGATGTCGCCTGAGAGGGAAAAAGAATGTGCCGTTAGCTTCAGCTGGAAATTTAAAGTCTAGAAGGAGTCGCACCGTCTCCATTCTTGTCCTGCAAGCAACGTCTGTCAGTAAATGGGCAGCAGGTGGGGTGAGAGGGGTGGGTGTCAGCAACGTACAAACACGGCGAAGGCAGCCTTGTACTCCTCGATCTCTTCGGGCGCGAGCTTGTCGGACTGCGCTCCGCGGGGCAAATCGTCAGCGGTCTGCTGCAACGTGGTCAATTGAGGGGTTGCGCACGCTTGCCATTGTGTATGTAGTAAAATAAGTTTCCTGGGATGTGTGTAGGGGTGATCAACTAGAAACGGGGGGTGGGAAACTTGGGCGGTGGAGTATGGAGGAGGAGAAGGGGGGGTGCGTGGTGCGTGGTGGAGAAGCCAAGGCCGAAGATTCCACGTGGTTGCCCAAGGGTGTGTGGCGTTTCCGCTGACGCAGCGGCAAACGCGACCGACTTCCGCCTGCTCCTTGCCCGACGATCCATTGCGTGCTCAATCTCCCACAAAACAAACGCGGAGGACGTCATTTTTAGACTCGATCAACCGTAATATGACGACATGCCGTTATAAATTAAACATCCCGACATCTACCGTCCCATCCTCCCTTTGTATCCACACGCCACAAGACGAAAAGCCGGAACCCAGGTCACTTTGCTCCCTACGACCTCTCCGCTGCACTGCCCGAAGAGTTGGAGGAAACCAGAACCCAGGAGACAAACGAGAGAAAAGAGTAAACGCCAGGCCAGCAAAAAGAGAGATAGGACGACCCGAGAAAAACGAAAGCAAAGAGAACACCATGCTCCGTCGTCTAAAGGAACAACAGTAACTTTATTAGCCTCCACCACAAAACGAGTTTCCTGTTTCAGGAATGCACATCCATCCATTGTTTTTTCTTTACACATTGACGACCGACTTTCTGTAGATGCTCCACTTTATCTTTTTTGTTTTTGGTTTCGCACGGGAAAGAGGAAGAAAGAGAAAAAGTAAAAAGAAAAGGAAAGCATGTTGGTAAAGAAGTTTCGAGGAAGAAGTTTACCCCCGCCAAAAACTAGTAGCAATCCGCCCGCCCGTATAACACCTTGCACGCCGATATCGATGATGGTTGAGGTGTTGTGTGTGAATTTTGCTGAATGGTGCCGCTCGCAACCTCCACGTCTTTCTCCGATTCGATACTTTTCTTGAACCACTCCTCTTACTCCTCACGCATTGCCAGCGTCATCGCCACCATCCTTCTCCGCACCCTCATCCTTGCCCTTCTCCTTGGACGCCAAGAACATGGCCTTGAAGTCCGCATTACTCTTTGCACTCGAAGCCTCCCCACCCATATCGACATCCTTCGTCGCTGCCGGGCCACCGCTCCTCTTCACCCCCAGCCCACCCTTCCCACCTCTTCTACCACCCTGTTGTCCCGGCCGACTAATCTTCGGCGCCTGCTGCATCAACGCCGGACCCGACGTCTTCTTCGAATCGTCCTTCTTCTTGCCTGCGGGACCGCCTGCACCCAATCGGTCAACCTTCTCCTCTGCCCTCATCCTCTTCATCTCCGCGACACTTCCGACGCGCATCTTCCTGCCCGGCGCGATCTCGTGGCCGTCGAGCCCCAGGCTGGCCTTGCCCATGTCCGACACCGTCGCAAATTCGACGATGGCACCCTGATGCTCGGGCATAAGGACGATCTTCTTGAGTGTTCCGTACGTCTCGGCGGCGGCCCGGATGCGCGCATCGTTGACCGTGTCCGGGATGTCCATGAGCGCAATGGTGCGTTCGTGTCGGTCGCTGATGCCGGCTTGCACACCGTTCGTACTTGCGGCGTCGTCCTGCCCGGGAGTGGAGCCAGGTTCGGGCGAGGCAGAGGCCTGGCCGAGGAGGGTGGTGGCGTGGCGCTTGCCGCCCTTCGGCTGGGCAATGTTGGCGCGGAGGATGCGCTTCTGGAACTCCTTCATGTCCAGACCCTCCGCGGCATTCTTCGCGTTCTCGGGCGTGTCGAATTCAACGAATGCAATTCCCTTGCCCCGGCCATTCATATTTCTCGGGACGCGCACTTTTTGGAAGCCCTCAAATCGTGATACGAACTCCTGAATGTTCTCGTCCGATGCCATCATCTCTATGTTTCCGACAAACACCTCCCGACCTTCGTGCATTGCACCATGGCGGGGATCTTTGTTGTTGGGGTCTGATACGAGCGCCCTAAGCCTGTGGCCCTTTTCTAGGGCCATGCTGTCGAGAGCCTTGGACGCCGACGCAGCTTGTTGACCGTTGAGGAAGGTCACATAGCAAAAGCGGCGGTGGGTGTTGAACTTTAACGACGGGAACCGGACCGAGACAATTTCTCCATAGTCGCGGAATAGCTTACGAATGTATGCTTCATCAGCCTCCGGTGGATAATTCGTGACCCACAGAGTGCTGCCGGTCCCCAGAGAGACCTGGATGGTGTTACCATCGATCGATTTGCCATCACGCGATACGGCAAACTGCGCGTCCTGCGTGCTCTCAAACTCGATAGTGGCCGCCTGAGTGGATCCGTCGGGGTCGGCAACAATGTCGATGCTGTTGATTTTGCCACAGTCGCGGAAGAATTGGCGGACCTTCGTTTGGGAGACGGCAACGGGGATGTTCTTGGCAATGACAGTTGTGTTCTCCCTGTCGCGCTTCTGTTGTGCTTCTGCTGAAGATGACGCTTCGACCTCCATGGGCTCTGCGCCCATCTCCTCCACCTGCCTGCTCTTCTTTGCCGCGCTCTCTTCAGATGCAAAGTCCAAGTCCCGCTTTCGCTTGCCATTCGCGTTGGGGTCTTCGTAGACAGCCGGTGTTGCTTCCAAGGCGCTGGCCATCTGCTGCTGGTAAGCTGCTGCGGCCTCGGCTGCTTCTCTCTGGCGCCTCGCCGCAACTTCCAACCTAGCCTTTCTCGACTCGACAATGGCATACCGGTACTCGTGGACAGTCTCGTGTTGCTCACAGTGGTTGATGAACATGTCCACCAGCTGCTCGGGCCAATCCATGGTCATGACCGTTTTCAGAGCTTGGCGCAACAGGTTAGTAGCTCCTCGAGGCGCCGCAAGCGTCTGTCCGGCATTCTCCTTGTCTCGCATAGCCCACTTGGACCATATGACCATTTCCCAAATGTAGTAGCGGTACCAAAAGTCATAGCTGTTCTCCTGGCGGGGAATGAGGGCTTTCCAGCAATCGCGTGCTGCCTGGATGTTGCCGCTTTGGGTGATGAACTTGATGTTGATCCTCTCCAGGCGGTACTGCGGGTCTCCCTTGAACTCCTTTCCGTAATTCTTTTCTCCAATCTCCTTGACGTGTTCCAGCGCTGAGCGAATGCCAACCTCGGCAATGTCAATGTCATCCTCAGAAGAACGTCCATCGAAAGCTTTCCGACGCAGGAAACCGCACCAGGCAATGTAGACCTTCAGAAGCTCCTCCAGGCCGCCAACATCCAGTAAGCCCGTCTCAGTAGCACTGTGCTTCACACTCTCCATCTCGTCGAAAGACCTGCCTTCTGCTTCAAGAGTAAGTAACCGGTGCGACCAAAGCTCTCCAGACCAGGGACAATGACGGCTGCCTCGCTCAAGCACGGGAAGGACCTCGACTCCCGAATTGGGGTGTTCCATCAGCACCTGGACGTAATCTTGCCACACGGTAGCATCGATGGAGAAGCGGAGTGTGGCACGCTCGTACAAGGCATTTATGAGGTGGAAGCTGAAAACACCCTTGTTGCGCACCTCCCATTCTAGATACTGTGAGTAAGCCTCCCATTCGACGTCCTTGTCTCCGGCTTTGACCGCCCTGTCAACCTTCAGCTCGTATTGCTCGCGCAACGCAAACTGCTGCTTGGCCTGGGAGGCACGCTTGGTCGTGTTCAGCATCGTTTCCTCGTACTCGGCATTGAAGTACTTGGAAACGAAGCCGGAGAACATCTGAAAAGTGTTGTCCCAGGTAGCGTGAGGCTTGGTCAGGCGGTCGGTGAAGTCGGTCCTCAGCTTGTGAAGCTTCTGCGGGTCCGGGCGAGCGTCCTGGTCCCTTAGCATGATCTCCATCCAGCGGTCCCACACGAGGTGGCTGTCGTTCATATGCCACTGCGTGGCAGGCAGGCCTTGTTCCCAGACGTCTATCATTGCCTGCCATGAGAAAACCTCCCGTCCCACAATCTTGTCCTCGTCAGACCAACCCGCAGGCTCCACGTCAAAGGCGGCAGCCCAGAGCCAATGCATGTAGTCCCCGTACATGCGCCACAGGGTAGAGCTGCTGGGCTCCTCCTGGACCGACTTCAAACACAGCTCCATCAGACTCAGGCGGTCGTCGGTCGAGCGCGCCAGCATCTTCTCATCGTTTATCCACGCGATCCAGGCGTCCTCGCCAATCGCAAATTTTGCTTGCATGTGCTGGCGCGCGCGGCGGAGCTCAGCGAGCAGCTCGTATGATTGAGGGTCGCGAGTCGCGTCGGGCGCGTCGGGCGGGGTGACGTGGTCGCGGAGCCCTTTGGTGAGCAGCTCGACAAGCTTGATGTGCGACGTGTAGTCGTACGAGTTCTCTTTGAGGGCGGTGACTAGGTCGTTGATGGCCTTGTTGTCGGTGGTGGAGAGCGAGCTCGCCTGCATTACGCGCGACTGCTCCTGCATGGTGATGTCCTTTGCGGAGCTGGATGACATGGTACGGGCGATGTTGTGGACGTTGTAGCTGTGGCGGGGTTGACAGGTTAGCGCGAGATTTTAAAAAGGCGGGTAGTGGTGGCAGGTACTTACCCGACCGACGGCGCGCGCTGGAAGACCTGCGGTGATCTCAGACCCTGAGTGCTCTGGCGGGTTGCCTGCTGATGATGCTGCATTGACGCGAGATCTGCGCGGGTCAGCTTGTTGCCCGATCGACCACGCCCAGCGCTGGCGCTTGACTCACCTGCCAGCGTGTCCATGCCGGGCGTTGAGCCGTGGCGGTGCATAGGCGGCTGCTGAGGCGGGCGCGCGTGGGCAGGTGGGGTGCGGGCTTGCTCGGGTATGTGTTGGAGGGGACTCCTGATGTCGCCCGTCGGGGTGCTCGTCGCGCTCAACATACTGCGGCCATTCTGCGCCGGCTGAGGACCCGGTGACGGCGCATGCTGCACATTGCCATACTGGAGGTACGAATGCGACGAGCCCGAGGTGGGCAGCTGTGGCAGCTGGATCTCCTGCGGAGGCTGTTGATGCTGGTGTTGCTGCTGGAGCTGATGCTGCTGGTGCTGGAGCTGGTGATGGTGGGCCAGTTGTTGCGGCGCAAGCTGTTGCTGCTGGGGTGGTCGGTGCTGGTGTTGTTGTTGTTGTTGTTGTTGCTGTTGGTGGAGCTGGTGATGGTGGGCTAGTTGCTGCGGAGCGAGCTCCTGTTGCTGGGGTGGCAGTTGGGGCGGCGGCGAGTAGTGCTGGACTTGGCTGAGGCCGGACGACTTGCGCGACTTTGCAGGGCGGCCGGGGCGCTGGTGCGGCGACTGCGAGGGTTGAGGGCTGCGCAGCGGCGGTGTCTGGGGTTCCTCTTTTGTCGGCGAGTCCTGAGGACTGAGGAGATTGGCGATGTTCATGGTGTCGGATTTAAGGAGATGCTCAGTGGAGGGAGGGGTGCGACATCGCCAGCCAGTCTTGCCTGGGACGTGGTGTTTGAGGTGTGAGCGCTGGACGTGCGATGGAGCAGCGCGCAGAGGACAAGCCGAGAGACGTCAATGTGGAATCACCCTCGCGCTAGCTGGGCCTTCACTGCCACACGCCTGTGCGCAGTTCAAGCTCTCATTAATGCTCTCGCGCTCTACATGCTCTGCGCTGCACGCGACGGGAAGGATCCGTGCCAGCTGACTGTACCCGGGCTGACTGCCGGCGGGTCTGTAGGTAACTATTCCGAATGGTAGGGCGCTCCAGCAGCCTGGTCCTCTCGCATCATACATCGCAGCCTTAGGCTAGGGCTTAATGCCGGAAGGCGGAAAATCTCAACGCCAACTTGCCGACGCCGCGGGCCCGCCCAGCCGCCTCAGCCTCAGCTGCACGCAACGTGCAACCTCCTCACGAACAACACCCCTCCGCCATGAACGTCAGGATACCCGCGAGACGGCTGGTCCGGCCAGGTAAGACACAGTCATACCTCTCTCAATGTCC
This sequence comes from Dothiorella sarmentorum, assembly GCA_023082095.1. Classification (NCBI taxonomy): domain Eukaryota; kingdom Fungi; phylum Ascomycota; class Dothideomycetes; order Botryosphaeriales; family Botryosphaeriaceae; genus Dothiorella; species Dothiorella sarmentorum. The sequence continues at coordinate 266,157 of JAJMVL010000031.1, read as the reverse complement.
AATGCATCTTCTCGGCCATCGGAGCCCGCCAATGCCGATGCTGTGATTTGCAAAACATCGACATTGTGTCACCACAGCTCTATTGCAACACCTTCGCCCTTTTCCTCTCGCACACATGGTCTCTCGTTTCCCCAATTGAACGCTGACACCCCTCCAAGCCGTCTCGCTCCCCCTCACCCCCCACCGCACCTTCATCTCCGACCTCTTCAACTCCTTCCGCCGGCGCGACAAAAAAGCCAAGATAGCCACCGAGGACCCGAACCGCAAGAACAAGAGCGCCAACCCGCTGCTGGACCAATACCTCAAGAACAAGCCCGATACCACCGCCGTCCAGCAAGCCCGCGGCCAGCAGCAGAAGCGCGGCGACCTCTCCACCTCCTCCATCTTCGAAGACGTCAAACCCGGCCTCTCGGCCGCGCCGGAAGCAAAGGGAGGAGCAGCGGCCGCGGCCGCGGCGGCAGAGGCAGCAAAACAACCCGCAGGCCGCGACCCCACCGCCATGGCCGCAGCCCTCAACCCCGACCCCCGCGGCGCCGCGCGCTGGCAGCGCAAGATGGTGATCCGCGAGACGCAGCGGCGCGGGCGCGTCAGCCGCACGACGCAACTGCTGCGCACGGAGCGCGAGGACCGGCTGGTCAGCCCCATGATCAAGACCAGCGTCAAGAAGCTGGTGATGCTGTCGCACCAGATCGCCGGCAAGCCCATCGACGAGGCCATCCTGCAGATGCGCTTCAGCAAGAAGAAGGCGGCCAAGGAGGTGCTGAAGCACCTCGAGTACGCGCGCGACCACGCGACCGTGGCGAGGGGCATGGGGCTGGGCGAGGCCGAGGGCACCAAGGGCCAGCCTACGGAGATTGAGCTCAAGGATGGGAAGAGGAAGGTTGTCAAGGATCGGACGGACATCTATGTTGATCAGGCGTGGGTGTCTAGGGGGACGTATGGCAAGACGTACGAGTTCCGGGCGAGAGGCAGGGTCAACGTTTTAAGGTTGCCGTCGACGAGTGAGTTTCATGCTGGGTTTTTTTGTGATTGCGGAGACTGACCCTGAGCAACAGGCATTTCCGTCGTGCTGAAGGAGGAGGCGACGCGGATAAGGCAGTTCGAGGAGAGGGAGAAGAAGCGCGCCAACCGCAAGGTGTGGACACAGTTGCCTGACAAGCCCATCCAGCAGCAGCGTCAGCACATGCTGTGGTAAGCACGTCAATCTGAATAGAGAGCGTCGATCTGTGCAGTGGCGTCGGTGTAGTCAGAATCTGGCTCCATGCTCTACGTGTAACAATACTTCAAACGAAGTAGAGGGAATTCGTGTGCAAAAGAGATGCAATGTTGGTGGAAACTCATTGCATGAAACCGAAAAACTTTTTCCTCTTGAATGGGCATTATCTCTTTACACGCCCCCCAGATATCGCCCTGTACAAGTAGTAGTGTTTCCATCCCAAAAACGCCAGCGCTATGCAAGAGGTGCTGCCACACGCATCTGGTCCGCCAGAGTTCAGCCATCTACCTAAATCCAGCCGGCCGGCCTACGTCCTATAGTGCAAAAAAAAAAATAACAAAGGCTACGAGAAAGAAATGCCTGGCTATGTCTGGCTCGATCCCGCCATCAACATCTCCAACATGCCCTGCGTACTCCATGCCTGCTGGCTAATCTCGGCATTTCTCCTGACCTTTGCATGAAGTTGGTCAACCATGGCGTCGATCTCGGGACTTTGACCCATCTCCTCGGAGTAGAGATCCAGCAGGACAAAGGCGACGTCGGTGGTGAGTTGGATTTGACGGGGATCCCCAATGTACTTGGTGAGCCACTTGAGGATGGGCTGGAGCGTGACCTCGTCACGGCCTTTGAGGGCAGTACGCAGAGCTGAGCGGTGGCGGAGAGCAGTAAGCAGGGTCAGGGTATCTTGCTTGGAAGGATTCTGTCGAAATAGTCAGTAATGATCAAAACTCGTCGGAACTGTAGGACATACCCGAGTTTCCAGGACCAAATCGAGGGCCTTTTCGTACTGTCCTTTGCGCAGTGCTGTCTCCCATTTGCTCATGTTCTTGATCTTGCCGCGGTCGTTTCCATCAATAACGATGTCTGCACCTTCACCGGTGAAATCCCGTCCGCGCAGCCTCTTTTCCCAGCCCTTTCCCCTCTTCTTGCGGTCGTATTCTTCAATTTTTCCCTCCATGAGGGCCTTCATCTCCTTGGCCCGCTCACGAGCGACCACCTTCTGCTGGCCAGAAAGCCGCGTTTTGAGCGAGAGAAGGCCATTCTCCATACCAACAGCCAGGTGCTTGTCTTCCCGCTCGGTGCCAGACGAAATGACGTCCAGTGATAGAATCGGCGAAGGATACTTGAAGCCAGCAACGACGTTCCACCCCGTGGTCTCAAACACCTTCACATGTCCATCCAAACCACCGCTCAGAACGCGCTCGCCGTTGTTCGCCAACGCCAAGCTCGTAACGGTTTTCTGGTGGTTGCGCAGCAGCTGCAGCGGGCGGCCCGCCACGAGATCGAGCACGGAAATGGTGTTCTCAGCAGCGGCGAGCAGCGTGGTGCCGGACGGCAAAGGCAGGACGCTCTCAACAGCCGCAGCGTGCTTGAATACCATGACGGCCTTTCCGCGAATCCTCGGGTCCCACAGACGCACCGTCTGATCGTAGCTACCGGAGAAAAGCAGGCGGTCGGCCTGCCCAGGCATGAATCCACCACAGCGCACATAGTCTTGGTGTCCAACGAACGTCTGTGTGCTCTTGTCAGACGGCAGGTCCCAGAGGCGCACGGTGGTGTCGTCGCTGGCACTCATGAGCGTCGTCAGCTCGGCCGGGCTCCATTTGGTGACGTGAACGGGCTGCTTGTGCTCCTTCCAGGTCTTGAGGATGGCGCGCGAGTTAACGTCGAATGCCTGGATGGCGCCCGAGTCGCCGCCGGCCAGCAGCACGCGGCCGTCGCGGCGGATGTCGCCCGAGTGCGCGCGGTCCTCGACGCCGAAGCGCGTGATGGTCTTGACGACCTTGCGTGTGCGGCTGCTGAAGACCTGCACGCGGCCGCCCGACGTGACGGCAAAGGTCTCCGGGCCATTGAGCTGCGTCGACGAGGGCGTGAAGGCGGGCGCGGATATGTGGGTGACGGGCGACGAGTGCGGCGACGGGAGCAGCAACTGCGACGAAAATGTCTTCCAGTACTTCTGCTCGGGCGTCAGGGCGGACAGCGCCGCGGGCAGCTTGACGGGCTGTAGCGGCCGGACTTCTGTAGCCATTGTGGTAGTGGGTGTGCGGGGCGGCGGAGAGGTGCGAGGTGGTAGTGGTTGAGGATGCGCGCTGCGGGAGATATTTTTCTAAAGCAATGACGGACATCCCTGCACGCCTTGGCGGCGGAGCGGAACGCGCGCGTCCTCCCCCAGACGCACCGCGCGCCGCGGACGTCCACTCCTCCACCTTCTCTTGACATCCTTTTCGCCATCATCCTCCTGGTCCCCTCAATTCCGCCACACGCCGAATCTCCTCATCTCTCGCGCCCGGACACACAGCAGTCATGTCGGACCCCGGAACATTACCGTCAGAAAATGAACCACAACCCTCCATTATCCGCTGGGTCCTGGGCTTCCTTCTGGTTGGCGCAGCATGGGGAATGACGACACCGTTCATGCGTCGGGCCGCCGTAAACTACACGCCTCCTTCCAGACCATATCTGTCCGATCCGGACGTGGCGTGGGCGAAGCGGAAGTTATGGGGCGTGATATTCGCCGTCATGGACCTGCTCCGGCGTCCGGCGTACGCGGTGCCGTTGCTTATAAATGTAACGGGGAGCATATGGTTCTTTTTGCTGCTGGGTTCAGCCGGTGAGTTGGAAGTCGATGGTAAACCGGCTCCGTGCTAACCACCTGGGTTTACAGAGCTCAGTCTTATGGTGCCCATAACCAATTCATGTGCCTTTTTGTTCACAGTCCTCGGCGAATGGCTGGCCGAGCGTAAGGTCATAGAGCGAGGTATGTCTGTGCTCTCACTCTGAGGAACTACGCTAACATGGACGTATAGATACGTGGATAGGTATGGGGTTGGTACTTGGAGGCATTGCATTATGTGTGAAAGCAAAGAGCTAGATCACCATCTGAAGTCATCTTGTTTCTCTTTATATATTTGCATACAAACAGGCCTTGCATGACCCGCGTTCTTCTTCCTTCTCTAGAAGCCAACAACAACAATCTACCATGTACAACTGTTCGCCGATTGGACAGCGGAATCAATATCAGATTAATGTCAGCTTTCAATGGGAGCTTATTCAGAATATTCCAATCTTTCAGTTACGCCGAATATATTCACTTTGAGATGCTCGCCATGATCAAGCCAATCCGGCCCCGTCACGAACATGACTCGCGCCCCATCTCATCGCGTCTTCCGACCCTCTCTCTGCACCTGAGCATCATCCGCTCTCCACACCACCACCACACCACACCCCCAGCGTCCCTATCCGCCAAAACTCGGAAAACACGAAAACCTCCTCATCCACCCACACCTTCCATCCAACCAAACCCGACGCGACGTAAAAGCGCACCCCAATGTCCCAAACCGCCTCCTCCACCACCGCCGCCGCCCAACCACCGCGCGACATCCCCCTCGAACAACCCCCACCGCTCAGCAAAATGCTCGACCAAGACCGCCAGCAAATCGACGACTGCACGCCCTGCCGCGTCATGGGTAAGCACTCGCCCTCCCACCACACTCCCACAGCTCTCTTGCCTCTCCCCACCATACCGCACCGCACCGCACCGCACACCCTAGTCCACAGCTAACACAAGAGAGCAACAGGCGCCTCCGCATTCATCGGCCTCGGCGTCTACAGCTACATATCGGGCCACTCGCAGCTGCGGCAGCAGCGCGCCGCGGCGCTGGCGAGCAAGACGGCGCTTGGGCTCCGGGCGCGGAGGGCGGGCGTCACGGGGTTGGCGGGGGTGTTGGTGGGGATGGGCGTGTATCGGCTGGTCAATTGATTTTGGGGGGACGTTTTTCCTTTCACGATGGATGGCGGGGAGGGCAAAAAAAAAAAAAAGCGTGCAAGGGAAAGCGAAGGACGGGAAAAGGAAAAACTTCTGGATGGGCATTGGGCCGGCGTTTCAATTTTCTTTTTTTCTTCTGGGCCAGCGAAACTGGCGGAGGGCGGAGTTTTCTCGTGCCCTCGCGCCATTTGGGTGTGTGAAAGTCAAGGACGGTTCGTGTGGGAAATGGCAAAAGCGGATGGACACCAAAGGGGGCCACGGATGCTTGTATGTACAAAGGAAAAGGTTATCTCTGCTCAGTAGCACGTTTCACAAGCCTTATACCATCGTCAAGAGACAAACAAACAACTTCACTCATTGCGTTTGCGGACACCAGCATCGTGAAGAGCCATACATCAGTCCACCTCACACCAAAGCACACACGCAGGCATCAAGCTTCATAAAGTGTTGCCAGCATCGATGGCAAGTTTTCAGCATGGTAGAAGTGCCAAAGTGATTGGGTATAATAATAAAGCCTATCTGATATCGATACAACCCATAGATCTCAAAACAAAGAACCACTCCAGGCAAACGCAGATCCCTTTCACGCGTCGCAAACGGAGAACGCAACGACGCCCGAAAAAAAACCAGGCCAGGTCGCGCCATGCAAATCCAGATCTGAAAAATGTCCCCATCATTCCGTATGTCCATGCTCTTTCTCTCATATCAGTTGAGCCACCCACCGTCGTGAGTATTTCTTCACCAACCCCCCACCAATGCAATGCCATGAACCTGTCGTTCCCTTTCACAAATATTTCCGTAAACAGATGCAATCCCCTCATTATGCCCCCTCCCTGCATGCAAGGTAAGAACAAACCTTGCAAAAGCCCACACATCCAGTAAAAACAAAAGTCACCCCTCAAACTCCTTTACTATGCTTCCTATGCCGGCACTGCTGCCTGTGGTATATGGATAATCCGGTGATCAAGAACAACGTGATGCAATCCGGTATGGAAAAAAAAAAAAAGGCATACCCCTTCATCCGTCTCTACAATACCCTTTCTCTTCCCTTCCCTTCTCTAAAAATTCCCCTCCAACGCAAGAAAAAACGAAAAAAGAAAAAAAAACCTTACGTGAATCTCCCCCTCTTCCCTCCGCCCCCAAATCCATCCTTCCCGTTCCCTGCTCCGGAAATGTCAAAGAATTCGCCCATTGGCGTCCGTCGCTTCATCCCCGCGCTCTGTCCCAGGCTGTTCATCTGCGCGACGGCCGCGGCCGTGGCGGCGGCATTGCTACGATTGCTGCCGTCCCGGGCGTGGTGGTGGGCGCGATGGGCGGCGGCGGCGCTGCTGCGGTGGCTGGCGGCGCGGCTGTGGTGGCGCGGGAAGAGGTTGATCTGCATGGGCGCGGCGCCGTTTGCCTCATCGCTTTGGTCTTCGTCGTCGTCGTGCTCGGCAGCCGAGCGTTCCATGTCTAGGTCGTGGTGTGCGGGCAGCGACTGCGTGGAGCGAAATGTGAAGTCGGCTTTGGGCGGGGTGGAAATGTCAAAGGCCGGTCGGTCGGGGACGATGACTGGCTCGGGCGAGATGGAGGCGACCACTGGTGCTGGGGCTGCGGGAGCGGATGACCTGTCATCGGGGGCAGTCCGGCGCTGCACGGCGGGAGATGAGCTGCGGGCGCATTTGTCGTCATCGCCTTGGTCGTCGTCGCTGTCTAGACCTGCTGCGTTGTTTGCCATGCCCTCCTGCAGCTTCTCCGTAACCCACTGACGCACCCGCCAACCCTCGCCATCGCCAACGCCCAGGTTTTCGGCGTCCAGGAAGCTCAGCATGTCCTCGAGGGCGGCCTGGTAGCCATCCTCGTGGGCATGGTCGCGGTCGGTGGCGGCGGCCTTGTACAGGTTGGTGACTTGCAGGGCGGCGGTTTTGAAGGCCTGCAGCAGCTGGGCAGGCGGCTGGGGGCGTCGGCGAGCCGAGGGCAGCGACGTGTTTAGACTGCGCATCGAGTCCATGGAGAGGACGGTGAGGAAAGTGTGTGTGCCGGTCGGTGGAAGGGCGTGTGCCAGCTGGTGTTGCAGGGGGTGGTGGCGTCGATCTTATTGTCGGTTCTGGAGAGCCGAGTTAGTTTGTCGATGATGCAGCACCCTTGAATGCCCCTCATTGATGGGGCGTCGGGTGGGTCAGGCCAGGTTGCGCTTACCAAGTGGCAGGTGTAATGGGGGAGCAGCTTACCAAATGAAGGTCGAGGCTAGTTTTACAAGGCGGGAGGTGCTCGAGGCGGGTTGGGTGTTGGGTGTTGGTTGGATTGTTAGAGGCGAGGAATGAGTGAAAGACCCTCATGATGGAAGCGTCAATCCCATTTGATCCGCTCGGGCCAGCATCGGGCCGAGCGTCGTAGCGCCTCCCCCAGATTCAGGCGCGTGGCAGCCCTGCCTGTGATCACTGCTCCGTCTGATGTTCTTTCGTCTCATCTGCTGTATGTATTTGAACTTTCTCGGGCGACACACCACACTCACATCTACGCAGTACATGGATTTACACTGTCACGGTCTCACACTGGCATCGCCGCTCCATCACCTCGAGGATCACTGCCCGCGCTCCACACCGTCTGTCCGTCCTCCAAATGGCACCTGATAACCTGGCCTCTGCCAAACAGTCCTCTCTGATGACCCTTGACAAAAGCAACGTCGTGGCCCATCGCCTTCAGCTTCTCCGCCACCTCCTCCTTGATACCATCTTCCAGGCACACCGTCAGATCCACCACCTTTTGCTTGTTGTCTTGATCCGGCATGCCCGCACCAATGCACACGCGCGGAGCATCCAGCGCCGTCTGCGGCGTGTGCCCAAATACCAGCATGTTGAGCAGAACCTGCACGTGGCCCTGCGGCTGCATGAAGCCGCCCATGACGCCGTACACCGAGTGCAGGCTGTTGTCGGACGGGTTGGTGATCATGGCCGGGATGATGGTGTGGTAGGGCCGCTTGTTGGGCTTGATGACGTTGGGGTGGCCCTCGACCAGGTTGAAGTTGGCGCCGCGGTTCTGCAGCGTGAAGCCGCAGCCGGCGGGGATGATGGCGGTGCCGTAGCCGCCGTAGTTGCTGTTGATGAACGAGATGCCGTTGCCCTCGCTGTCCGTGCAGCAGAAGTACACCGTGTCGCTGTGGTTGTGCGCCGGCGAGCCATGGTCCGGCACGTCCGAGGCACGCGTGGGATCGAAGAGCTTCGCACGCTCGGCGAGGTATGGCTGCGAGATGAGCTCCTTGGTGGGCACCTTCTCCACGTTCGGGTCTGTAACCCACCAGTTTGCGTCGGCAAAGGCGATGCGCAGCGTCTCAACGACAGCGTGAATATGCTCGGCCGAGTTGTGGTCCTTGGCCGTGAATCTGGGAATCTTTCCTGCCTTCTCCAGCTCCTGCAGCATCCCCAGGGCCATGAGCGCCACGATTCCCTGGCCGTTGGGCGGATGCTCCCACACTTCCACGCCCTCATCACCTCCGTCGTGCATGTGCTTGCTGTGGTGCTCTCCAACGCCCTGCCCCTTGAACTTTAGTGAAATTGGGTCTACTGGCTCGCTGCCAAGCTCGGCGTGCTTCTTCAGATCGTCCAGAGTAAGACGGCCTCCCAGATCTTGCACAACCTTGATCAATGCTTCTGCTACCGGCCCCTCGTAGAATCCCTTCTTTCCATCTTTGGCCAGGAGCCTGAAGGTGTTGGCTAGTGTGGGGTTCTTAAAGATTTCCCCGGGATTTGGTGCTCTGCAACCGTCCTTGGCTTTGGGATCCTTCTTGAGCATTTCCGCAAAGTTGGGCGATGCCTTGCGGATAGTCTTCTCGCTGTTATGCCACTGATGAAAATCATTAGTGTGCAATCCTGAGGCAGAATGGAATTACCTACGAAAGTGGACGAGAGCTCCGACACGGGGAATCCCTCCTCGCCATACTCAATGGCTGGTGTGAGAATCTGCTCCAAAGTGAGCTTCCCGCTGCCAAACCTTTCCACGGCGTCCACCCAGCCAGCAGCTGCACCGGGCACAGTGACGGCGTGCACACTGGTCATTGGTATGCTGCCAGTCACGCCCTCAGGAATCTTGAGATCTTTACGGATAGTCTCAAGCGTGACGTTTCCGCCAGAGCGGCCCGAACCGTTCATGGCGTGCACTTTCTTGGCCTTGGCGTCGTAGAAGAGGCAGAAGCAGTCACCGCCGATGCCCGTGGAGCCGGGCTCGGTCATGTTGAGGGCCGCAGCCACGGCCACAGCGGCGTCCTATGAATTGTCAGCCGGGCATGGATCGTGGGTTAACGGTGGCGTACGGCAGCATTTCCACCCTGGCGGAGGATCCTGATGCCGGCCTGGCTTGCGAGTGGCTGGGTCGACGATACAATGCCCTTGGTGCTGTGGACAGTGCTTCTTCGACTGGGGAAAGCAATGAAATCAGGATCCGTGGCCGGATAGATTGCCTGGGGGTTGAGAGGCATGGTAAATTGAGTCAGAGATATCAAAAGTCAAGCGTGGGGCATCTAAAGATAAACTTAGATCTTGACTGTACGAGGTGAATGCTATACAGCACGCGAAGAATCAAAGAAATTGCGATGACGGATGACTAGAAGATGTGAGAGTGGTGGCCGAGGAAAAACCTTGCCGTGTTTTCCCGTTATAGGACGTGATGGCATCCCACCTACGTATCTCCCGGTTTGTATGCGGGGTGCTCGTCATTACGTGATTACCACGGTTGCGACCCGTTCTACCGGCTTGGTCCTCGGCATCGTGACGGACGGCCGACTAAACTTGCGACGCCAACTGAACCGGCTCGGGGCTATCAAATGCCTACCAACGTCCGATTAGATAGAGGGATGCAGATGCAGCAATGATGGGTATGAAGGCATGGTGCCTGCCAAGACCAAGGCGCAGCCGAAACACGGGCCGACGCGTGGTGGACTGTGACAAGCTGCCAAAAGTTTAACACCAACACATCCCCGTCTTCTCCTCCTCGCCATGAACGCTGCGGGCTGGATCTGCCGACGATGCCTGCTGCGCACCTCCTTCCCGGCTAGGGCAGCCACCTTCGTGCGTCGCCAGACCACCCACGCCACTCCAGACACCATTTCGCCCGCCGTGCTCTCTCGAGCCCGCGCCATCGCCGCCGAGCATGCCCAGCTATCGCAAAAACTCGCCGACGGCTTCGACACACGCACCGCCAAAAAGCTCGGCGAGACAGCCTCCATAACCGCCGCCCTGCAAACATGGGAGAAGGCGAACGAGGTATGCACTCTCAATGCCTGAACACCGCCGACCCAGCTCTAACCTACGTCACCACAGGCCCTCACCGAGCTCCGCGACCTCCTCAACGACTCCTTGGCCGACAAGGAGCTCCGCGACCTCGCCGCTGACGACCTCCCCGACACGGCCGCCCAGCTCTCCTACGCCTCGCAATCTCTCACCACAAGCCTCGTCCCCAAACACCCCTTCGCGGACCTGCCCTGCATGCTCGAAATCCGGCCCGGCGCCGGCGGCTCCGAGGCCGCCATCTTCGCCGGCGACCTGCTGCGCATGTACCAGGCATACTGCATGCGCAACGGGCTGCGTTCCTCGCTCGTCAAGTACGAGGACGCCGAGGGCGGGGTCGGGGGTGCCGACGCGCCGCTGCAGGAAGCCATTCTCGAGATCGAGGCCGACGGCGCCTACGGCCGCTTCCGCTGCGAAGCTGGCGTGCACCGCGTGCAGCGTGTGCCCGCCACCGAGAGCAAAGGGCGCACGCACACGAGCTCGGCGTCGGTGCTGGTGCTGCCCAGCATCCCGGAGGGCGGCGCGGGGGGCGAGAACACGTTCGACGACCCGACCAGCGACTACTACGTCGACCCGAAGGAGGTGCGGACGGACATCATGCGCGCGAGCGGCGCGGGCGGACAGCACGTCAACAAGACGGAGTCGGCGGTGCGGCTGACGCACGTGCCGACGGGGACGGTGGCGGCGATCCAGGACTCGCGCTCGCAGCGCGCGAACCGGGAGAAGGCGTGGCAGGTGCTGCGGTCGCGGCTGGCGCAGCTGCGGCGCGAGGCGCGCGAGGAGGAGGCGCTGAGCCTGCGGCGGAGCGTCATTGGGGTTGCCAAGATGGGCCGCGAGCACAAGGTCAGGACGTACAATTGGGGGCAGCAGCGGGTGACGGACCATCGCAGTGGGCTGACGATTCACGGTCTGGATGGGGTGATTGAGGGTGGTGAGAAGTTAGAATCGGTCATGGAGAGCGTGAGGAAATGGATGAGCGATGAGGAGGTTAGGCAGATGGTTGCTCTGCAGGAGAGCGAGGAAAAGAAATGATTGTACAGCCATTTGTACAAAGATGATATAGCTTGGATTATTGATACCCTCCACAATTAACAATGCCCGCGTAAGCTAATTAGCAGGCTTCCATGTTGATGTAGGTACAATATCATGGATTGCGAGGCACCTCGAGCCTTGAAGATACGGAAACATTCAGCACTGGCCTACATAGACAAACTAACATTACACCATCCTACTCCGAGATAACAGTCACGCCAGACGATCCAGAAGAAGAAACCCGCCTTATCAACCCCCCACCGCTCTCATGCCGCGTCAACGAATCCTCCGAGTTCCGCCTCGACATCGAAGACACCGCCGAAGATACCGACGATCGTCTCGAAGACACCAAAGACCGTCTCGAACCCACACCCTCCACCACCTCCCCCTCCTCCTCCCCCGCCGGCCCCAACGGCATTAGCAGCGGCGGCGGCGACGACGGCGGGTCCTTCCACCCCCTCTGCACGACCCCATCCCCCACATCGATCCCCCACCGCACCCCATCCCCACTCCCCATCCCCCACCACCCCAACCCCGCCCTCTCCCTCCAAACCCCCTCCCCCTCCCCCTCCCTCAACCTCCCCACCAACCCACTCCCAGCCAACCAACTCAACCGCGCCGCCACGCTCCCCGGACTCTTCGGCAGCAGCGTGTCGGACGGAAACCTTGCAAACACCCACGCGAAGCAGAGCGCCACGGCGAGCAGCAGCGCATCCAATGCTATCGTGCTGGACGCGTTTTGGACGATGCGGCTTTCCTGGTAGCTGAGCTGGGCTGGTCGGGGGCCCGTGGTTGCGTTTGCGGCGAAGGGGCGCATCTCGGTGAGCATTTCGGTGGTGTAGGCTGAGAACATGGTGGCGACGGCGGAGGTGAAGGCCGCCGGGGAGGAGAGGAGGGAGGAGGTGTTGTGCAGGTCGTAGGTGGCGTGGGCGGCGAGGAGGGAGAAGAAGTTGAGGCTGCTGCCGCGGGTGGGCCAGAGGGAGTTGGATTGCAGGCGGCCCGGGGCGTCGAGGGTGATGGTGTTGAGGTCGAGGAGGCTGGTGCCGTTGGCGGCGTAGGCGTAGGGGCGGAGTCAGGTGGGGAGGTCGGCGGAGGCGGTGGTGTTGTGGCGGGCGATGGTGGTGCGGTCGAAGCGCGCGGGGGTCCAGGTTGAGTCTTGGGGGTTGTGGGCGTAGGTGGTGTTGACGGTGATGCGGGTGAGTGCGAGGCTGCAGGAGGTGGCGCGGACGGTGGGGAGGGAGACGTTGAGGACGGAGGGGACGGGCCAGCCGCTGACAAGGTTGTAAGAGGAGTAGTTTTTGGTGGTGCCCCAGGGGGTGATGTTTGCGATGGGCCCGATGATGCTGCCGTAGTCGGCGATGATGACGCGGTAGTCGCTGGGACCGAAGCCGGTGACGCCGACGTATCTTTCCTGGTCGTCGCTGCATGATCCTCCCCGGCCGTTGAGGAGGTAGGAAGCCCGGTCGTCTTGGGGGATTTTGGTCTTGCAGGCTTCCGTTTGACAGTCGGTTGTGAATGTCCAGCAGTCTCGCGTGTCCAGATATTGTGCACTGAAGCTCATGTCGATATCCGTGCACTCGACGTCTACGGAGATTGCGGGAACTTGGAGATCGAGTGTGCTGTTGGATAGATCGACTTCTGAGTTGAGTTTTCCGACGTTTGTGAGATTGCTGAAGACAATGTTCTCCAGGATGCCGGCTCTCTGTGGCACGTTCAGGGATGGAGTTCGCGCCCACTCGGCAAACTGTGAAGCTCTCTGGACGTTGAGGTATGAATCACCGAGGTCGTAGGTGCTTTCCAGATTGGTTACCAGGCTTGTGTCCACCAAAGGGTTTACCTGTTGCGTCGAAGTTGAGAGGGCGACACCATATAAGCCTGCCGCTACGATCTTGATGACGGGGATAAGCAGAATGGCAATCGAGGAGGCCGTGACAGAAAATCCGTAGCTCGAGGCTTTCGTGGCCCGGAACGGTACCATCGGAGTGGGCACATCTCGCAAGTTCTGCAACAGTGGCTGTTTCTCAGAGCTCCTTTGTTGATGGGGGTCGGCCATATTCCACAGGGTCTTGTACGACGACATGGTCCGGACCGCGCCATCTACGCCCGAACAGATGTAGCCGATCAAGACAAGTATAGCTGTGGGGACGAAAGCGAATGCGTTGGAAGCAGCAGTTGTGTTTTTGCAGATGCCGTTGTTCGATTTTGAGACGTAAAGGAGGACTGCAAACACCACGATGATGGCGCCAAGTGCGATGAGGGTGGCTGCCTTTGAGGTAATGTAAAGTGCCATAGGTCTCCAGCCTGAATGGTTAGATAAGTCAGAGGAAGCCAATGGTACATATTTTTCTTCAGTGTCAACAGGTTGGTATTGGACCTGGAGTGCGGCACCGGATTTGTGCCGTTGTACTCGCCAATCCAGTGGCCCCAGGACCTGTCGCATGTGGGTTTCCGTAGATCTTGACTCTTGCGACAGAATATTTTCAACCTCCGGCCCGGAATGTGATAGGATGACAGCCGACGCAGCAAGTGATCCTGGATCCTCCTGAAGTGCACTCTTGGGTCTCATGACTGTCGCATACATGACGGCAACGCAGCCCACAACTATCAACACTGCTTGGAGTGCTCGCAATGATGCTTGTCGTACGAAGAATCGGGGCCCTGTCGTCGACAACGACCCCGGAACGTTGCCTGAAGCATTTTGCCTGGCAAATGAGCCAACGACTTCGGCCAGGATGTTCCCACCAATGGTTTCTACTTCTGGTTGGAAATGATCAGGGCTTTGAAGGTACGACCTGATAGAGGATTCCTGCTGGCCATCGACAAGAAGAGTGAAGAAAGGATCCACGGTAATGTTGCCTGAAGATATCCCGTCCACTGCAGTGATGATCCAGAATCCGTCAGCGAATGGCTTTGCTTGTGCACCGTATTCGTATGTGAATTTACTGGTTCCTGAGAGAACGGTTTGCAGCTTTGCGTCGAGGGGATTGCTGAGGTACAGCCATAGCGCGAGCACAGAGGTTTGTATGTCTATTTGAGATTTTGGTGCATTCGGATGGTAGGATATCACTTCTCCAGTCGAAGCGTTTACCTTGACGTCGGCGTTCTGCATGAAGAACTTTGGAGAGCAAACAAGCCCGAGGGTGTCGGTAATGATGTAGAAGACATCTCCAGGGTTGCAGTTGCTCCGGCCAGTACAGTCCCGATTTTCCTCCAGAGAGGCGATTGTTGCAATCAGCAAGTTCTCGGTCGTATTAGGCGAACAGGCTGTGACATTGAGCCAAGCTTTGGCTTTCGTAAGTAGAGGAGTGTCTGGATCTGTTGTGAAGTTCTGTCGAATTGGAAGGGAGCAGTTCAACTCTGGAATGCTGCTGGCGTCTGCTTCGAGTTGGTGATAGACGTCACCGTCGACCCAAGAGTGTTGCAATGGATGGCAATTGAAGTCAGAAGAAAAGGCCTGGACTTGTGCGTCCATGGTGGCGTTGCTAGGCATGGTAGATCCTGGGGCCTCCAAAGACTCAAAGGCAAATGCATCTTTCGTCCAAGGAGCGAAGCGCCCGTTTGGCAGACGCTGTGAAGCCACTGCAGCATAAGGCTCAGCGCCAAGATGGTCGAACGGTATAGGGAGGGTCCCATTCGAGAGCTCCAAGGTATTCTTAAAGGAGAACTGTGAGGCTTTCGAGAAGGTGAGGTTGGTGGAAGTGGAGGCAAACAGGTCGACAAAGATGAGAGAGTTGGCCAAGGCGACGGCTGCGCCGCAGAGGAAGCCAATGGTTAGAGCTAGGAAGACAAGCCAGTGTCCATCTCTTCCGGCACGAAAGAGCGAGGTGATTTCCACATTCGTGACGTAGTCGAGAAGGATCGAATGTGTGCCCTTGGATACTCTGCCACTCATCTGAGACCAGGGCGTTATGTTCTTCACATCGCTCACGAGCGCTTTCCAGGCAAATCCCAAAGCCACAACACCGATGGTAGGTAGATATCTTGCCGCTCGGAAAGCGTTCTCATGAATTCCATCGGCAGGTAGGCCATGATCTCGCCTTACAACAAGGTCCAGGGCCTCCAAGCATATAGCAAACACCCAACAGAAGACTGCGAGCGGAATGGCTCTCGACTTTCGAAGCGATGCAGGTACCCATTCGATGGTGCATTCTGGGCTTGAGGTGCCTTGACTGGGAAGAGCAGGCTTCCGCTCTCCGCCTGATGGTAGGTCAGCTTGTGCCTCAGGCTTCATCTCAGAACTCCACTCCACTTACTTGACTCAGGCATAATGTGTTGGAGCCAGCGCTGGAAAAATGTCAGTCAAAACCGTGGACCACGGTGGTATATAAGCGCGATATATAAGCAGAGCTTATGCCGGCCCTATGTGCAGATCGACTGGTTACGCATAGCCGCCAGGCTGCGCACCAGAAGTTGGGGGGCGCATCGTCAGCTAATCATTGCGCATAGCTTTTCTGGGGCAGCCAGTATGTCAAACTCCGGGCGTACTTCGCCGCAATGCCAAGGTCAGATTTGCCGCACTCTTGTCCTATTTCTAGTCGTTTCAAGTGATGCGGGGTGAAAGAGGCCAAAGTACAGAGCGATGTCGCGTCATCATCGTCGCCGGTACAGATTGAGAGCTGGGGTGGTTATTAATGGTGTCCGGCACGGATATACGGTGGGTCTAACAGGTTGGTGAAGAAGGTTGGTGTTGAAGAAGAGGGGAGTCTCAGACACGAGTCATGTTGAGTTCGACCTAGGGTCCGGCGACATCATCGGTGGTCGTGATCTGCTCATCACACTTGGACTTCTGTGTGCTCCGACAACTTCACGGCGTCCGACACCATAAAACACCGTCTATATCTCACCGGGCGGATGGGGCGCATATCTCTCACACACCATTGCCCGCCATGAGCCAAGTCGAGGCCCTTTACATCTTCGATGAGCACAAGTAAGTCGACCCCCACGCCCCGCCGTGCCCTGCTCATATCCAGTACCTAGCAACCTGATCCTCGAGCACGTCTACTGTTCACGTCCTCCCTCGGGCCAAGTGCTCCTACCGCTCTACCTCGCTCACCCCTCCCCGCGGCCCTCGCTCGTCTACCTACCCTCGACAAACCCGCCTACGCTCGTCCACTCCATCATCCAGGACCGCCTACTTTTCCTCGCACCGTCCAGCGTCGACACCGAACCTCTCCTAGTACTGGAGTTCCTACACAGGGTTGCAGATGCTATAGAAGACTTCTTGGGCTCGCCGCTCCTGGCGAGCAAGATTGAGAGCCACTACGATGTCGTCGCTCAGCTCCTCGGCGAGATGTGCGATGCCGGCATAGTCGCCAACACCGAAAGCAATACCCTACGCGATGCCGTCGAGGTACCGAGCGCCGTCAAGAACCTCCTAGGGAACATAGGCCTGCCTTCGTGCGTTTTCCCGCCCCCGCTTCTCAGCAATCGTCGCTAACACGCCACCAGCTCGTCGCCCTCCCTCAACTCCGCCAGCACCTTCGGCCGCCCCTCCCTCAAGCCCACCCTCACACCCCCCGGCACCAGTCCGACCGCCTCGCCCGTCCCCTGGCGCCGCGCCAACGTCCGCCACACCAGTAACGAGCTCTACGTCGACCTTGTCGAGACTCTCTCCGTCACCCTCTCGCCCAGCGGCCGCCCCATCTCCGCCTTCGCCAACGGCAGCATCGCCTTCACCGCCAAGGTCAGCGGCATCCCCGACATGATCCTGCGCCTCGACGCCCCTGGCGGCATCGCCAACGTCGTCGCCCTCCCCGTATTCCACCCCTGCGTGCGCCTCGCCCGCTGGCGCGACCGCCCCGGCGAGCTCAGCTTCGTGCCGCCCGACGGCCGCTTCGTCCTCGCTGGCTACGAGGTCGACTTACTGGGCGCCGACTACTTGCTCCAGCCCCAGAACCTCAAGCCTGGCCACCGCCATCCAGACCTCAACATCCCAGCCAACGTCGAGGTCAAGACCGGGCTCGGGGCCGGCGGCGCCGACTTCGAGGTCCGCCTCTCCCTCTCCTCGCGCTTCAAGTCGACCGCGTCAGCGACAGGCGGCGGCGGTGGTGGCGGCGGGGGCGGGCGACCTCTGGGCGGCCGGACGGGCTCCGGGTTCGGCGGCTCCACGCACTCAGGCACCTCCTCAGCCCCGCAGCTGTCCGACGTGGTCGTTCGCATCCCCCTCCCCGCCGGCGTGCGCAACCTCGCCGACGCACGCCCCAGCCGCGGCGAGGTGCAGTACGCACCCGCCGACGCGGCCATCGAGTGGCGCCTCAACACCAAGGACGTGGCCAACCTGCTACAGCTCGGCATGGGCGCCGTCGCGACGCTGCGGGCGTCGGTGGTCGGCGCGGTGGACGATGAGGACGACGAGGACGGAGACGGCGATGGCGGGGCTCTGCGGTTGTCGACGGGCGGGCAGTACGACTACGACGACGTGGACGCGCCGGGGTACCAGGCCGGGACGGAGAAGGCGAATGGGAGTGGCGGCGGCGGCGGCGCGGACGCGGATGCGCGCGCGGAGCGGAGGCGCAGGGCGAATCGGCTGCTCATGCCGAGCAGCGCGGCGCTGACGTTCCAGGTCAAGGGGTGGCTGGCGAGCGGGGTGAAGGTCGAGAGCTTGAACTTGGACCAGCGGAAGTCGCGGGGGTTGGGGGCGGGGGTGACACCGTATAAGGGCGTGAAGTACTTGACGGTGTCGAGGGAGGGGGTGGAGGTGAGGTGTTGAGTTTTATGGTGTAGATGTGCATGGGAGGAGTATGGCACTACTGGGTTTGTTCTTGTATAGAGAATGCCGATATAGGCAATGAATCACTTTCAAGCTGCTTCAAAGGTATTGGGATAGCATTGATCAACAGTGACTTGTTTCATCATGTGGTGTTTTCAGGATAGGCCCACATCGGTCGAAGGGATCACGGGACGATACCAGTATAGCTCCAGCTGGGAACGAGACAAGACAAGAGCATTTGGAAAGACTACGACGCCCGTCCAGACACACCCATTCATCGCAGAAAGCATCCCACTCAGTTCAAGTTGATGCAGACACACGTATGATACATGTTCTAATAAACCGCAGCTGACGCCATCGGCATCTCCCATCATCTTGATTGGTCCATTATTCTACAAAGCTCGGCCCAACCCATCCCTCCCAAGTTGCGGTTCTTGATCTACCATCCCCCAAAAGCTCCGGGATTTTCTTCGGTGGATTCGATTGGCGCGCAATTTGGACGGATATCGAGTGTTATTTACTGGCCCAGAGCCTTGGCGCGCTCGTCCTCGAGCTTGGTGTAGAAGGCGTCGCGGTGACGGACGGTGGGGACGTGGTAGCCGTACCACCAACCGTAGCCGGAGGCGACGCCGAGGCCTGTGGGTTGCGGCATCTTGTGTTAGCGGATGTGGGATGCTTTGGCGTAGCTCTTCCGTCGGTTTGGGGAGGAGAGGAATTGGGCGCGGCTTTTTGCGGGGCCGGCCGGTTTGGAGCTTTTCGAGGGCGGTTGGCCCCCGGGGAGAGCTCGACCGGGTCGCGCAAGCTATTCGCAGGGACGGGGTTTTCTACGCACCGAGGGCGACGGAGAGGTCGAGGACGAGGCCTCTGCGGAGCATCTGTTGCGGGCGCGGTCAGCAATTGCGGGGGCTTTGGGGGAGGCAATGGCCCCGCGACAGGTTCAGCGTACTCCAGTGATGGGCTTGACCATTTTGGCGGGGGGAGTGGAGAGGATCGAAGGTGGGTGTTTGGGCAGTCTGGGGTCTGTATGGGGTGGTGTGACGCGGGAGGCTGCGATGGGTGAATCCAAGTC
This sequence comes from Dothiorella sarmentorum, assembly GCA_023082095.1. NCBI lineage: Eukaryota > Fungi > Ascomycota > Dothideomycetes > Botryosphaeriales > Botryosphaeriaceae > Dothiorella > Dothiorella sarmentorum. The sequence continues at coordinate 247,104 of JAJMVL010000031.1, read as the reverse complement.
GCAGTCCTTCCCTCCCGGTCAAACGTAATCCCGCCCACCAAGCAAGCCAGAAACCGGTCCAAGCTGAGCTTGCGTCGCGCTGGCTTGCTCCACCAGCTGCCGTCCCGTCAAAGCCTCACCACCATGCGCGTCACATAGCGCCCAGCTCTCCCGCCACACCCCACGCATACATCTACCGCCCGCCGCCCTCCAGCAATCGCCCGCCCGGCTCCGCGCAATGATGCCCGGACTGCGCTACCCCGATGCCTCCATGCAGGACCACGCCGGCATGAAGCGCACACTTTCCGACGACCTCACCAATGCCCCACCGAAGCGCCGTCGCATCGTGCGCCATGCCATTCGCCACAAGCAGCCCTGGCACGAGGATCCGTCCGTCACCTCGCCGCAGGACGAGGCATTCTTCCAGAGCCAGATCCTACGCGCCATCTCCGTCGGCCTGACCGCCGTCGGCTTCGAAGGCGCAAAACCCACAGCGCTGGAGTCCTTCCGCGCCCAGGTCGATGAATGTACGCGAGCAATGGCAGGAAGCAGCGCGGTTGCGAGCATCTCTGTACTAACAAGTCCTTCACTCCAGTCATGCTCCACTTCCTCTCCGACGTGCGCACCTCGATGCAACACGCCCGCCGCACCGCCCCCACCCCGCAAGACTTTGCCCGCGCCCTCGCCCACACGGGCTACACCTCGGCCGACCTCGAACCGCAGCTCGACCTCCCGCTGCCGCCCCAGCTGGCGCTCCCGCCGGTCCCGGCGCCGCCGCCGCCCGAGGAGCAACCCCCGCAGCTCGAGGGCGTGCTGGGCACGGAGCTGTCGGGCGCCGCTGACAAGAACGCCCGCGCGTACATCCCCCCGCACTTCCCGTCGTTCCCGAGCAAGCACACGTGGCAGAGCACGCCCGTCTTCAGCTCTCGCGAGACGGACCCCCGCAAGATTCGCGAGCGCGCGACGCAGGAGGGCATATTGGCGGAACAGGCGCTGCGGAAGCTGATGGCGGCGAACCGCACGGGGTCGACGAGAAAGCGCGGGTCGTCGTCGGGCGATGATGATGGTGGTGGAGGGGGAGCAGTGGGGAAGAGGAGGCAGACGCCGCAGACCAAGCAGATGTGGGAGGATGCGATGCGTGAGGTCATGCGCGAGGACGAGATGAAGCGGGGCGACGTGTTTATGGGCGGGCTGGACGGCGAGCAGGACGAAGACAAGACGAAGGATGTTGTGGTGGACACGGGGCTGCTGGTCAACTATGACAAGAAGTACTGGAGGAAAGGCGCGCAGTCTGGCGGGTGGTAGTGCTGGCAGATGACTGAGAAGGAACGGCTGCGTAGGTGAGGGGATATGGATGGGACATAAAGCATTTCTAGCGCGGCGTTTTCGGCGTTGGTTTCCTGGGACGTGGCCATGGCGGGCGACACAAGATCTATTTAGCTTTTTTGCTGGGGGCGAGGAACGGGGAGATACAAGGGCTGAGGCTGTGACGATAAACGGTATCAAGGCCATGCGCAACAAGAGCAGAAATAAGCCTTGTGCAATGTAAAAATCTATTCTTTGTTTGTTGTTTTACAAGGTTGAACACCTGCCTGGAGACAAGCTAGCGTAAACCATGGGTCGCTTGAAATGTTCCCGATGCGAGGCAGCAGAATGTTATCTGAGACCAATTGACGCCTTGAAACGAGGAGTTGAGTTCCTCACCAGGCGTATGTAGGAACATGGGTAGAGCGTGGTTCAGTTCGAAAGGGTTGCCACGTGAAAGACGTCACAACCGGTTCTCCAGCTCCTCCCACGACGTCGTCTCCACCGTCAAACCATTTGCGCACCTGTGCGGGGAAGAAAAATCAAATCAAATCAGCAAGGACGCATTCTTCTACTACACTCGGATTCTTTTTCCCAACCCACCTGCGAAACAGCCGCACCAGCGGCTTGCACACGACGCGCCCCCGCGGATCGTCCCGGTTCTCGACCTCGCACGCGTACTGCACCATCTCCAGCAGCTTGCACTGCTCCAGCTTGAGCGGCCCGCCCTTCCGGTACCGGCCTCGCTCGTTGAACTGCACGCGCGCCTCCAGCTCCTGCGGCGGGAAGCTCTCGACCGGCGGTGCCATTTTCGAGTCGCTGGTTAAAGGTCGGAGGTGGTGAGGGGCGTGGCGAAAGTGAAGCAACCTACAACCACGGGAAGGAATTGCTGCGGGATGAGGAGGGGAGGAAGGTCGGGTTGAGGACGTGGAGTTGGACTTTTTTTGACAGGGCGGTTGATGAGTGCGGCGAGATGGGTGCCGAGGCTTTGGGACGGAGCTTGTTGGGTGAGGTCGTGGAAGCCGGGCTGGATGAGGTAAGTAAGTAAGGGAGGGAAATCACATGGTCACGATGCTAATCCGCCAACGTTCCTCAGGTATTTCGCTCGGTGAGGCTGTCGAGAGAGCCAGAGCTGAGTTCGTCGCGCTTTGGAATCCCGCCACTCGACCGCTTGCTGCACCTGTTTGAACAACAGCAGACCTTCATTCCGCCGGCGCAACCCCAGGAACCGGGCTCTCCGCCATTTGGGCAGCCACGTGGACTGGTGCAGAAGCGCCATGCTACTGCAAAGCCCCCGCTCGTTGAGTTGACATCTGTCGGGCCTGGCGCAGGCAAGACGCAGCTGCTGTACCTCATCACCGCCATTGCCATCCTCCCACGTGCCTACCAGGGCATCAATCTGCAAGGGAAAGCCAGCGCGGTGGTGGTCGTCGACACGGATGGCCATTTCTTGGTCGACAGGCTGGCGCACGTCGCCAAAAGTCACGTCGACAGCTGCATCCAACGCGACACAAGCCGCAGCGCCACGGCCCGACCCTCGACACCAAGTGCTGAGCAGGTGGACCAACTCGTAGCAGCCAGCCTAGCCCACGTCCATGTCCTGCAGCCACAGTCCCAGCACGCACTCGTGGCCACTCTCGGCGCCCTTCCCGCCCATCTCCTCTCGCTCACATCGCACCAGTCCCTCGACCGCCCGCTGCACTCCATCATCCTTGACAGCGCCAGCGCCTTCTTCTGGCCAATCAGAGCTGCAGAGGACGAGGCCCAGACGACAACCATCGGCCAAGCTCTCCCCAACCAACCGGACCCACCCCCCTCAACCTCGGAGACGTACGCAGCCCTGTCCCGCCAGCTGCACTGGCTCCAGCAACGCTTCGACTGCATCGTCCTCGCGACAACTGCCTCGGTCCCACATCATGCAACCAACGTGCCGCCGCCTCCTCTCCCGATTCTGCGGCCAGTGCTGCCGTCGTCGTGGACCGCCGCGTTCCCGACCCTCCGTCTCGCGGCTGCAAGGGACGTCGTCCCACCCTTTGCGCCCGCCATGAGCGTGCAGCAGGCCTTGCAGGAGCGCCGACAGAGGCAGGAGGTGGTGCAGCGAGGGCGGACGAGCGTGTGGGTGGATGGTTGGGGCAGTGACGCGTGGGGCGCGAGGTTGAGGGATAGTCTGCGGGCCCTGCCCGCTGGGGGTACCTGGGGGTTTGTGGTAGTGAAGAATGGGGTCAGGGTTGTCGAGGACGGGAATGAGATGGAAGTGGATAGTACTGTTTTGGCTGTGGCAAGTTAGGAAATGTTGCGGTCGGGACCAGAAACCCTGGGGAAAATATGGCTGTTGCCGTCACACACGGACATACTCCGAGACAGCACGCGCTTGCATTGTGCTGCTGACAGCGCAGTTCGGAAGAGCACAATTGGTCCGATTTGGAGCCACGCCATGTGTCTCATCGAGATGGGTACCACGTCAGAAACCTTATACATGGACCCCGTCTCATGTTTTCCTTTTATTCTAGAACTACGAGTATTTTCCACTCTGTGTGAGCCATCATTGCTGCTTCACTGCTTCTGCCTCTCCGACATGAGTTTTTCCAATTTCTCTTCTCCGCGAGCGCTACCCGAGGACGTGGGCATCCAGCTCCCGTCCATCTCCCTGGGCCACGTTCCGCTGTATCTGACGCTGTTCGGGCTGGCCTTCCTCGTCGGCTTCGTGTCGGAGGCGGTGTTCAAGAAAGACCCGCTTGACGGCATCCCCATCCTAGGGGAAGAACGGGGAGATGAGAGATGGAGGAGGGCTCAATGGCTGCGGGAGGCGAGGAAGCTCTACATTGAGGGCTACGAAAAAGTCCGTATCAAATGTTTCCTGGCTGGGGGGATGATGGTTAACGAGGTGTGAAGTTCAAGGACGGCATTTATCAGATGACGACTTCCGGGCGTGAGTATTGCCAGGTTGTAAACAGCTCGCTCTCCTCGCTGACGAAGTCCTTCGTCCAGGATCCCGCACGATCGTGATCTCGCCCAAGTACCTCCCAGAGCTGAGGAGACTGCCGGACGACGTCCTGTGCAGCGCGTGCGCCTTCGACGAAGTCCTCCCCCTCAACCCCATCCATGAGCCCCAGCTGACGAACCCTCCCCCCCAGACAATGGACACGCGCTACACGCGCATCAACACGCACGAACCCCTCAACGCCTCCGTCATCAAAACCATGCTCAACCCCTCCCTCCGTCCGTCCCCCCCTCCCCCCCTCCCTTCTCTCCCCCACCCTCCTCCCTAACAGCCAAAACCGGATAGCCCACCTCACCCCCACCATCACCACCACCGCCACCCTCGCCACGCACGCCCTCCTCCCCCCCACCTCCGCGAACTCCTGGACCCCTCTCAACCCCACCCACACCCTCCTCCACATCGTCGCCCGCGTCACCGCCTCCGTCTTCGTCGGCCCCCCGCTGCGCCACGATCCGCGCTACCTCGCCGTTTGCGTCGCTTACGCCTCGAGCATCATGGCTGCGCAGGCGGCTGTGCAGAGGGTTCCGGTTTGGTTGCGGCCGGTTGTTGCGCCGTGGTTGGGGAGGGTGAGGGGGTTGGATGGGTGGAGGGGGGTGGCGCATGGGGTTTTGAGGGGGGTGGTGGGGGGTGTGGGGGAGGGAGAGGGGAGAGCGGGGGGAGAGGGCGGAGAGGGCGCGGAGGTAGAGGGCGCGGGGGGAAAGGGCGTAGCGGGCGCAGCGGGGGGAGAGGCAGGGAAGGTGGGGGCGGGGGGAGCTGGGCGGGCGAGGGGAGCGGAGGGGGCGGAGGGGGCGGGCGCGCCGGGAGAGGGCGCGCGAGCAGAGGGCGCAAGGGGAAAGGGCGCAGCGGGCGGAGCGGGCAGAGAGCGAGAGAGCAATCTGTTGCAGTGGACGGTGGATCGCGCGCAGGGGTTCGGGGTGTGGGAGGATTGGGGGGTGGTGAGGGCGCATTTGGGGGTGATTTTTGCGGCGGTGCATACGACAACGACGGTGTTGACGAATGCGTGAGTTTTAACCTATTTCCCTTTCTCTCGTTCGATTCGTGGATGGGCATCTTTCTCAGGCTTCGCTGATGCAGGTGTAGCTTCTACAGCTTGGCGGTTCTGCCGGCGTTTGCGGACGAGTTGCGCGACGAGATACGCAGCGTGTTGGAGAAGCATGGCGGCGAGATGACGTTCGCGGCGCTGCAGGACATGAAGAAGGTCGACTCGTTTTTGAAGGAGAGCATGCGCGTGCACCCGTTGATGTTTGGTAACTGACCATGCCCACTTCCTTCCGCCTCGCTCCCTTCGCTGCTGACCCCAACTCGCACCACACACAGCAACCTTCCAGCGCAAAGTTCTCCGCCCCTTCACCCTCTCTACCGGCCACCGCATCCCCGCAAACGTCATGCTCGAAATCCCCTCCATCGCCATCTCCAACGACCCCTCCATCTTCCCCAACCCGCACACCTTCGATCCCCTACGCTTCTACCACCTGCGCACCTCGGCCGCCGGGACGAATGATGAGGCGGGTAGTCGCCACAAGCTGGCCGCCGTCGGCGAGGACAGCTTGAATTTCGGGTTTGGCCGGAATGCGTGCCCGGGGAGGTTGTTTGCTGCGGTTGAGATGAAAGCGATCTTGTGTCGGGTGTTGCTGGGGTGGGAGTGGAGGAATGTGGACGGAGGGGATGGGGATGGGGATAGGGATAGGGAGGCGGGGGGCAGGTATCGGAATCTGGATTTTGCGAATTTTGTGAGTCTTCTTTTTCCTTATTCCTTGGTCGGGTGAAGTGATTAGGGCTGATTGACGTAGTGTTTCCCGGATCCGACCAAGGAGTTGCTGTTTCGGAGGATTGAGGCATAGTGCGAGAGTGAAGCGATTTCGTTCTGGATGGAGATAGATGCGATTCTTCTATCCGCATCCCCTCGCCCAAATGGCGTTTACTGGAAAAAGTATTGCAATCGAGATCGTTTCTTTGCTTCATCTCAGAGTCAACCTTTGAACTGTATCCCCAGTCTCATTCAACCAATCTTCCCAACCCAATCAATGCGGTCCTTGGATGGCACCCCACATGATCGAACAACAGCTTTTCCGGAGCCAAGACCGACACCTCATGAAACAACCTCACAGCGACGTCATCTTCTAGCTCCCTGGCACACTTCACGAGGAAATGGGAAGTGCGGGTTGGCAAGGTGCCCCGTCTCCGGTCCTTGGACGTTGCATCCTCATATATAACGAGCCAACTTACTGGGCGCCCGGGGCTTGTGATGTTCATGGTTCTGGTAGTCTTCCATACACATTAGCGCTAGACCAAGTCCTCCAAGGATTTCCCCAGCGCGCTGTTAAACATGCCGATCTCAAACTGCATGGCCTGGCGAAAGACGGACGTCCACGTTTGGTTCGCGTTGGGCGAGTAGTACGATTCTTTATTTGCTTCGAGGAACTCTGCACCAAATGAAATGAATCAGCAATGGCATCCAACGTTCCCAAAAAGGGGGAGGAAAAAAAAACTCACCTGACAGCTCCCGCGCGTAGATTGGGTCGAGGTTCGGTTCTACCAAAGTTTTGTAAAAGACGGTGTCTGCGCATGTCAGCACAGCATGTAATGGAGGGAGGCATGGCCACCACAAACCTTTCCTGGTAGAGTTGGACTGATCCAAATACTCTGCGAGCTTAAACCAACCCTACGTTCAAAAGAGTCAGCACAACTTCAGCCAGTTGGCACACGAGGATCCACCCACGTAGATGCACGGAATGGACATGACGTGAAGCGTGAACCATCCAAGATCGAGGTTTTTCTGGAGCCAATCAGAGTACGCGAGCTGGGCGGTGCTTCTTTTGCCGGCGTCGACGATATCCAGCGGGACCTTGAGATGGGTCGCGAGGGTGTTGTTGCGGGCTGACCAGGCGTAGTCGATGTCGTTCTGCATTGACAGGGTCTCCTGCTCAAAAACCAACAGCAACTGCGTTGGGGAGGTTTCTGAGAAGGTGGTCATGCGTAAAGCTTTGTACTGGACGTAATCGACCAAGTAGTAGTAGTTTTGCTATTCAGATCTTAGGATCAAATAAGATCCGGAAGTAGTTGAGTAACTAACAATGGCGTAGTACTGATATGAGGCCAGAGTGTCTTCGGTGGTGCTCTCGGCTTGGAAGTTGAGAAAGCCATTGTTCAGAAACTCCTGTACCAGGTCTTGGTTTTCGCGCCAAAGTGTATCCATGAGAGTGCTTGCCGGAGTCAGTCGGGGGTATCGAAAACTTTTGTTTGATCTCTCACCCATCAGTGTCATTGGCAACTTCTTGGAGAACGCTTTTGTTGATCCCATAGCGCCGGATGTCTGCCTTGAGGGCTGATGTTGCACGTCTCTGCTGCCTAGATGCGACTGGAGGGGCCGAGCCGAAGACTAGTGCCTGGGTAACTTCAGCGACTAGTGAGACAAACAGAATTGTCTTGAATGCTGCCATGACAAAACAGACGACGAGTCTTCAAGTGGAGCGACAACGAGTGTTGATTGCATGGGATATGCAGGGTATTTATGCATGCATGGAATAGATCGTCAGTGGGGCTCCTCGCTAACAGCAAATCAAGACAAGGGTGCATGTATGTATGACTCAAAGGTATCGACATTCTAACTTTGATATATCTCTAAACATGTGCCATAGACCGCAGTACATCATTCCAACGAAATGCAACGCATGTAAACTTGATCGGGTTTATTCCAAGGGGAATACTATAGAATGGATTGCGTTCCATGGATTATGCGTCAAGGAATATCCCAGCTAAGAAACCATTCGGGCAGGGTACTGTTTCCTCTTGGAAGTGTATAAATAGATTCCCGCCCCCAAACTCTGTGGCTTAGTGCTTACGCTAACCCTAGGGTGCAACATTCGGTTTTTTTTATTAACTTCCATTCGACCTCTCCTCACTTTCATAACTCCTACATTCTTCCCCGGCTATGTCATTGCTGCGTACTCGGCTGACGTACGAAAGATTGGAGAGTGGAGATGTCGGCAATGGCTATGGCGACAGCGTAGAGCTTCATCAACACCACAAAAGGTAGCGGCCATGGACTTGTTGTTGCAGAATGCGAAGCTGACACATACGGCGTGACAGGAAGGCGTCGTCAACAGATTTCGATTCGATTTTTCAAAATGGGCCGGGAGTTGTGGATGAGGCCCAACCGGCCTTGTTGCCGGAGAGACAGCCACACCGTTCTCACATCTCCGGGTGGCGGGTGGGTGCATTGGCTGCCGGCCTCACGACGTCGTGTGTCGTGCTCGTGAACGTGGCGCTGACGACGTGGATCATGACCCGTTGGGACTACCGTGACGAAGATGGGTGGCGCATCATGTTCGAGGGCAGTTGCGAGACGGCAAAGAACACCAGCCGCTGGCTCCACTTCGTCATCAACGCCCTCAGCACCGTCTTGCTTGGGTCCAGCAACTATTGCATGCAGGTGCTGAGTTCGCCCACGCGCGCGGAGCTGGTGAGAGCACACAACAGGAAATTCTGGCTGCACATTGGCGTGCCAAACGTGCGCAATTTGAGGCACATTGGGAGGGACAGGAGCATCCTCTACATCCTGCTCTTCCTTTCCTCGGTGCCACTGCACATAATGTGAGTCGCTCTCCACTTTCCCCCCACCAGCCCCCCCGTATTCATTGCAGCAAGATTCAACTCGGTTATCTTCGCCAACATCCAAGCAAACCAATATTCCGTTCTCCCCGTCACCAAAGACTTCCTTGGCGGCGGCGAGTACAACACGTCTGGACTCATTGGAATGGACGACGCGGCCATCAAAAAGTTCAACCAAAGCGCAACAGACTTGAGAGCCAGATTCCAACATTTGATGACCGACGAAGCCCGGACCCGGAACCTTACGGCTGCACAATGCCTGGGCACCTACAACAACCAATACATCTCCAAATACGGCCATGTCCTCCTCGTCCAAGACGAAGTCGTGTGGCACGACCCGCACGCCTGGGCCCCGAGCTGGAGATTCGAGAATGCCACCAAACACCCGGACTACTACGTCTGGTTTGAACTCAGTGCCGTGAACGCCAGCACTTCTGAGCTCATGTGGTCTCAAGATGGGATTGCCAACACGGACGACCAGCTCCCTTTCCTCAGCGACCCGAGCGTCTACCCCTCGGACGGCTGGCTCTGCCCCTCGCGCTCCATCTCCGACTGCGACACCAGCTCCACCGTCGAAGTCCCCGACCGCGACGCATGGGCGCCCTACGGCAGCCCGGTCCAGCACTGCGTGGTCGAGGTGGTCGACGAACAATGCCGGCTGCAGTTCAGCGCCAAAATCGCCGTGGCCGTCATCATGTGCAACGTCATCAAAGCCGTGTGCATCATCACCATGCTCGTCCGCAACAAAGACCACTACCTCGTCACCCTGGGCGACGCCATCGCCTGCTTCCTCGACGACCCGGACCCGGAAACCCGCGGCCGCTGCTTGCACGGCAAAGCCCTCATGGTCAAGGAGTGGAACTGGATGGCCACCCACAACTACACCGACCCCAAATCCATCGCCGTCGAGCCCGAAGTCTACGCCCCGGAGCCGCAGCGCTGGGCCAAGGCCGCGAGCAAGCGCCGGTGGTGGATGACGTACCTGATGTCAGTCTTCCATCCCCTCCCCCAACCCCCTTCCCAACTAACCGCATCCAACCCCCCAGGTACACGGCCTCCCTCATCTACGCCGCCGTCGCCATCCGCGCCTCCCTCGTCGGCATGCCCACCTCGCCCGCCGCGCTTTGGGCCGTCGGCTTCGGCGAGCTGCGCGGCAACAACCTGCTCCAGCTGTCCACGTCGACCATGGGCAGCATCTTCGTGACCAACGCCCCGCAAGCCCTCATCTCTTACCTCTACGTCGCCTTCAACGCGCTCTACACATGCATGCTGCTCTCCCGCGAATGGTCCCGCTACGGGCCCGCCCGCAAACCCCTCCGCGTCACCACGCCGCTCGGCCAGCAGCGCTCGACGTACTGGCTGCAGCTGCCCTACCGCTACGCGCTCCCGCTGACGCTCCTGAGCGGGCTGCTGCACTGGCTCGCGTCGCAGAGCCTGTTCATGGTCAGCGTCACCATCCTCGACGCCGACCGCCTGCCCGCCCGCAAGCTGGCCACGTGCGGCTACTCGCCCGTCGCCATCATCCTGACCACGGCCGTCGGCAGCGCCATCGTGCTGGGGGGCTTGGCCATGGCCGTCAGGAGATATCCCCCGCGCATGCCGCTGGCGAGCAGCTGCAGCGCGGCCATCAGCGCGGCCTGCCATCCGCCCGAGGGCGATTCGAGCGCGGCGCTGCTGCCGGTCATGTGGGGCGCTGTGGAGGGGGGGAAGGAAGGCGTGGGACATCTGACGTTTTCGAGCTTTGATGTTGCGGTGCCGGTGAGGGGGCGGAGGTATGCGTGATGAGAGCCGTAGATTGGTGGCAAAGAGACCTTTGTGATATCTTTAGCCTTGGGTGGTAGGCAATCATCGTTGCGAAGAAGCAAGAGCGTGCCAGAACACTCGGTCAACCCTAAAAGGAGACATGGATAGGGGATGCGTCTGGCCAGGTCCTATGGTCTGTGAGCGAGATCTTCTATTTCTGGGTTTGCATTAGCTGCAATGTTGCGGGTAACATGGTTCCCGATAGAAAAAGCAGGCTCAAGTGCCTCGGATATGTCAACTAATCACCCAGTGGCAGTAATCCAGTCAGTGATACAATTTGTAAGCAACCCAGAACCTTCCCGCCCTCTCAACCCCCCAAACCAAGCTCACCACCCTAGTTCATACAAGCCCCCCCCACCCGCCCGCACCGTCTGCCCCGTAACCCACCTCCTCTGCGCCTCCGCCCCCGTCGCCACCACCAGCGCCACATCCTCCGCCTTCGCGATCCGATTCTCCATCGGCGTCGATTTTGGTGGGCGAGGTGGCGTCGCGCATGTCGGCTTGGATGGCGATGGCGGAGGAGCTGGTGGGGAGGGCGTTGATGACCGTGACTGCGGCGAGGGCGAGAGGAAGCTGCGGGGGGAGACGAAGGTGATGGCGACCTGGCCACCATGGGGGTTAGACTGTTTTTTGGTCTTTTTTGGGAAAGAGGCGGGTTTGTGTTTACCTTGGCTCTGCGGTTGGCGAGCTCGCGGGCGATGGCGGCGCCGAGTCCGCGGGAGCCGCCTGTTATGATGGCGACTTTGCCGGATAGAGTCGGAGAGGGCGAAGACATGCTGGTGTATGGTGTTGGGATGGGGAAGTTGTTGGTTGTTTGAAACCAATGCTGAACTTTCCATCATAGCCTTTTATATATGGCCTTTTGATTCATCGATACCTCGGTTTTGAGACGAATGGGTTGGTAAACAAAACATTCCACGGACGAACAACAATGCTGTCGGCTTGATTACAAGGGTACCTTGGCCGGATGACTCTATACATACGTTGTGGCCATGCATACGATACTTTAAGCAAGTGGGCCGCGGGGAGATAGTGGCAACCTATCAAGAACTCTGGGATCGCCTGTCTCTGATAGAGCCGTGTTTTTTTTTAGCTATTGACCTTTCGAATACTCCAGATAAGTCCACGTAACAACTCCTCGATACGACGTTTGGAATCTTGTAGGCAACGTTGGATGAGGCGTGGGCGAGTAACTCTAAACACAAGCAAGTCTGCGGATTACCTTGACTTTCAATGATTTTTGATAGGCTTTAATGTCTACTAACAGAAACTGTGTCAAATGAGCGTATACGTACTACCTTACGACGAATATACCAGCTACATCCTACATAATACCATGCTAAAATTGTACACCGGTAACATAAGAAGATCCCCAAGTCTGTAAGTGTCCGGCATTCACGTTGACCCTAAGTATTGTTACCAGTCTCCAAGTTGATATTCCGGGCAAGTTGCTATATGTGTATTTTGGGATGGCGGCCATGAATTGAATTAGAAACTTCTCCTTTTTGCATCCAGAGCAAGCTTTCTCTAATATGGCACAAAATGAAGCGACATCAAAGATTCTATGAAGGGAAGTTGATGAGGTGCGCAGTGAATGTATGGATTACGAAGACACCGCCAATGAAGGCCCGCAGAAGTAACTTATGTTGAGCAGGACGAGGTCTATTTTTCGTCAGAATTATTCAAGATATTAACGCTGTCGCCAATCAGATAAGCATTGCGGCCATGATATCTCAAACACCATATTCCTGCAGATTGCGTGATGGACGCACCTCGCGGCAACGCCAGAAACCGCCGAAACTTTGGTTGAACCATCTCACAACCCAGCCGACCCAAGGACCTCCGTACCAAAGTAAACGTCTTGGCCGTACCTCGAATCAACGACAGTCATGGCAAAAGCAGGAAAAGAGGTCGCCGCGACCGCGGTTGCGTATGTGCCATCGCCACGCACCAACGAGACCCACCAAGAGAAGCACAAGCCGTGGAAGAGGCGCGTTCGAGAGGTCGTGTGGGACAGTTTCGACCGCAGTCCCGAGGAGCGCCGGTTCATCGCCAAGATCGACTTCTTCATCCTCACGTGGGCGGGCTTTTCGTACTTTTCGAAGAACTTGAACTCGAACAACCTGTGTAAGCATATAACAATGCCCATGACGTGTTTTTGCTGATGATAGGGAAGCAAATGCGTATGTTTCGGGGATGAAAGAAGAGCTGAATGTGGTGGGGAATCAGTACCAGACTTTCACCACCATGTGGACCATGTGAGTACGGTGCTCCACAACGACGGCAACCCAACTGATAGTAGTGTCAGCGGCTATGTTATCTCTCAGATTCCATCTCAACTCATCTGCACAAGAGGTAGTTTACATCTTGCTGACGGAAGTGTATGGTAGCACTGACACTTGCAGTCCGGCTATCTCTTTGGTGTCCAAGCTGGGAGCTGTTCTGGGTCATCGTCACTTTCGCCAGCTCCGCGGTGAAGACACCGTACCAGCTTTACGCTTGTCGGTTCTTGGTATGCGAAAAAGGACTCTGAGGCGAAGTGGTGGCTGACTCTTAAGCAGGTTGGGCTCGCGGAGGGGACGTTTTACCCGGCGGTCCACACGGTGCTCGGAGGCTGGTACACCAAACAAGGTTTGCTCGATTTACTCTGCTTCAGCGATTGCGCTGAATGTTTGAACAGAACTGGCCAAACGAGCCTGCATTTTCTTTGCGTCAGCATTCGTCGGGTCCATGTTCAGCGGATATCTGGTGAGCCGACAGTTCATTACCAGGTGACGCCGCTGATCAATAACAGCAAGCTGCCCTTCACACTGGAATGAACGGGGTCCACGGGCTGGCAGGTTGGAGATGGCTGTTTGTCTTCGACGGGGTCATCACCTTGCCCATGGCTGTTTGGGGTAAGTTTCTCGCCGCACTGAGTCCCGCAATTCATCAAACTCACCAGACCAGGCTATTACGCTCTTCCAGACCTCCCAAGCACCACGCGGGTACGTTGGCTGAAGCCCGAAGAGAAGGAGCTGGCATTGGAGCGCATGAGAAAGGCGGGGAAGCAGCTCGACGAACCGTTCACCATGAAGGGGCTTAAGCGCATTCTGGGGAAGTGGCATTTCTGGGTCTACACCGCCTACTACACGTAAGTACTGTCACCGGCATGGAACGCTGATGCTCACACCTACCAGCTTCTTCATCTGCAGCGAGAATATCGGAAGCTACATGAATCTGTGGCTGAAGAGCCTAGACCGGTATGTTCTCTCTGCAGCATACCGTGCACACCTCGCTCATCTTGCACAAGTTATTCCGTCTCCGAGGTTAATACTTACCCTACCGTCATGAACGCCATCACGATCGTGACGACGCTTTGCTACGGATGGGTTAGCGATGGCCTGCAGATCCGTGCGCCCATTGTTTACTTTTCGCTGACCGTCTGCTTCTTCGCGGCGATGAACCTGGCCATCTGGGATGGAGTACCATTTGGTCTGAAATGGGCGTCTTTCTACCTTACCGGGTAAGTAGGAACCTTTGTGGCAGCCGAAGGGTACTAACAGAGCAATACAAGGTTCGCGCAAGGTTCTGGGCCTGTATTCCTGGTGAGTGCGAGATTGGATTTTAGATGGGCGAGCTGCTCACCGATGAACTGCAGACAATGGTGAACGAGCAATGCGCCCAAGACAGCCTCGAACGAAAATTCATCCTGGGAACGACGAACTCGGTTGCGTACGTTGTCTGGAGCAGTAGAGAGTGTTATTGCTGATGCCCAGGGTGCAGGTACGCCTTCAATGCGTGGATCCCGCTGATTACGTACAACACAAACTACGCGCCACGCTTCCTCGTGGGAAACTCGGTCACCGTGGGCTTGATTGTTTGTGCAGCCATCACGTTGGCAGTTGCAGTGCAGCTCCAGCAGCGAGACGTGTAGGCATACTCAGATATGCATCAGATTGACTTGGTTGCTGACACGTCCGTAGGAAGCCGAAAGAGGAAAACCAGACCCAGCTAGTCGTGTAGCATGCGATACTAGGACCGAAAGAGCAGGGAGCCACAAGGCGAAGTAGAAGAGGTTGTGATTGATTGTTTCAGCATGTTTCCGATAGACATAGAGGCCATGAAACATGACCAAATCGAGGCGGACGGGACCCAATTTTCTTATTGTGACGACTGTGACGATGAAGGATCAGCACAAACGCCAATGATAGTTCACCCAAGTAGTAGGTCACGAGTGCATAGGTGTGCATATCCCTGCCTTTTTGGAGTAGATGGACACCGTGCTTAAGATGAACCATTGCGGATCTGGGGCAGCGATTCTCAACCACACCTCATCCTGCGGATGCCACCGGCTTCACCAGCAACCCTCTAACCCCCGGTTGTTGCGGCACCTCTAGCCACTCGAGGGCTCTCAGCTGCCCGCCGTTCCAGTCTCGGTCCATCTCCAGGCCTTGTTCGAGGACCAGGATCGCAGTAGACGAGTAGGGAGCAAGGGCAGCGAGGGATCCGTGATGCGCGAGCTAAGGAGGACGCAGATGTGTAACATTTGGAGTTGAGGGACGACAAGTTTGCCGAGGCCGAAGCGCCGAGCACACGTGGTAGCTATGGAACAAGCCTTTCAACACCGGCCTTCTCCAATCTCTTTCGAGACCATCGGGGTAACGAGCAGATTGGATGCTGACAGATGGCGGGGACCTCGCTGGAGACGTGCTGGAGATCTTAATCAGCTACTGATTATCCGTACGCGCCGCCCCGTGACTCGCCCCGGTTTGTGGGAGGAATTGTGGGGACGGGGAGCTAGCGGCATTGGCAAGGCGGGAAGCTGGCCAAGAAATTCTGGATTCGTCAGAGCTGCAACTACTGTTCTTCCTCCATTTACTGATCATCCCATCATGAACCCCCAGGCGACGATAGCGAAAAAGGCATGCGACAAGTGCCGGCTGCGCAAGATCAAGGTGACCGAGACACTCGCCATGCCCGCCGTCGCTTTGACTAACGTAAGTGGCCTCTGGTAGTGCGACCTGACCCAGCCCTGCGCCAGCTGCACTGCCCGCAACTTTGAATGCACATATGCAACCCCGCACCGTAAAAGAGGCCCAGCTGGAAGGTACAAGTGCTGGAGCCTGGATGCATTCCCAATGCTGACCCAAGAAGCAGACGCCTGGCTGAGATCCGCCAGCAGCAGGGCTGGCGGAGTGCCGAGCAGCTCCAGACCCCCGCCATCTCTCCCGGCCAACCACCCGTCAGCCACGACGCCAACCCGCTTGCCGATGTCGACTCTATCGACCACCCGTCTGCGAGCAGCATGGGCGCTTCCTGGGACATGCTCGGCTGCCTGCCCCAGCCTGGCCAGCCTGCCCCCACGGATCCATGGCCCACCAGCGAGGACGAGTATCTCATGCCACCCGAGTCCGCCCAGCCTTCACAGCCGTCAAACAATGCCTTTGACGACCCCGTCTTCTCCCTGCTGTCGAGGCCGCCCCCGCAGCCAGATCACCTGCCCCGCCCATCGAGCCTCCCGGACCCTCCTCCCAGCTGCTGGCCACTGGGAATCACGGATGAGAACCTCATCCGATGGATTGACGTCTACTTTGAGCGCCTCTACCCAACCCTGCCAATCTTGAAGAGGTCGTCGGTTTTTGCCCGGCTACTGGCCCAGGAGCATCGCGCCAACCCCGACTTCGGCGCCATGCTGCTTGCCTTGAGCGCCTTCTCGCTGATCCAGCCAGTCCGCATCAGCGAGTGGTCGTCGGCCGCGTCACGCGAGCACATGGTCAACTTCATGCTCTCCGAGTCGGTCAAGATGCGCTCGACGGTCGAGTTTGGCG
This sequence comes from Dothiorella sarmentorum, assembly GCA_023082095.1. Classification (NCBI taxonomy): domain Eukaryota; kingdom Fungi; phylum Ascomycota; class Dothideomycetes; order Botryosphaeriales; family Botryosphaeriaceae; genus Dothiorella; species Dothiorella sarmentorum. The sequence continues at coordinate 230,595 of JAJMVL010000031.1, read as the reverse complement.
AGAATCCCACTCTCGACACCGTCCTCACCAGCGTCTACCTCTTCGCCTGTCTCTTCCAGCGGAACCAGCACAATGCCGCCTGGTTCCGCTTAAAGGAGGCCGTGGAGCTTGGTTCCGTGTTTGGCCTGGGGAGGGCTGATTGCTACAGCACTTGTGAGCCGGACCAGAAGCAGCAAAGGCTCAGGATATACTACCTGCTGTCCGTTACTGAAAGGTTGGAGCAGTCCCTGACAGTCACGTGCCCGTGCCCCGTTGCTGATGCGGTTTAGGGCGTACGCGTTGGAGAAGAAGCACTCCATTACCTTTTACGGACATCCAAGCGTCGAGACGCGCTCTCTCCTCGAGTCTGCCTCGGCTGCGTCGGACAATGACGATCTGGGCATCGTCATACACGACGAGGCAGAGTCCAGCGGTATGCTTGGCCTGCTCCGACTGATGACGCTCTTTGACCCAGTCGACGAAAACTTTGTGCGCTGTTGGAACAACCAGTGCGACAAGTCGTCGGGCCGGTGCCGCTTCCTCGACGAAGCCATGGCCATCACCATCTTCCACAACCTTACCCGGCATAGCATGCAAGGCGGTGGCATAACGTCGACCGAGCCGTTGTTTTCAAACACGCCGCCAACCTGGTTCCTAAACGCCACTCTAAAAGACACGCAGGTGGCCGATCTGATGGTCAATGAGCACTGGTTGCAGAACCGCTTCTGGCACCTCTGTCTCTCGCACAAGATACTCTCGCCTCAAGCAGAGCATCCCGCACTCCAAGTATACCAAGCTGTTTCCATTGCCGAGTCCACCCTCCGCGTGTGTCAATCGCTCACGCTGTCGTCTCTGGAAGTCCACGGCGTTGGACTGGTAAGTGGGCCTGGCACTAACCATGCGAGACTTGGCTTACACGATGCGCAGATTGAAAAGTTATATTGCATTATTGAAAGCGCCGTTGCTGCCAAGAAGTACGGCGAAACCATGTGTTATGGCCCGACGTCCATGTCGCCGCATGCCTTCAACACCACCAGCGCAGCCCTGTCGCCGTCGGATCCGCTGCTGCACGGCTTCCTGGGCCTGTTCAAGAAGATCCGCGCGGGCCAACACCCGTTCCTGGGCAAGCTGACGGCACTGGTGGGGCAGGAGCTGGGAGTGAACAGCATGTGAGGCTCAATGCAGGGACTGCTAGCAAATTCGGGGCCCCAGACCCCACGATGCGTGTAGATTGGGGCCCGACCCGATGGTTTGACTGTCGCGCCATCTGGAGAAGTGCACGGAGAATTAAATGTCGATTTCTCCGGCACATTTCACCGTTCGGGCAAAAACGGCCTTTGCCCCGGCCCCTGCCCATCGTCAAACTGCCCTTAGCCGTCTAGAGGTATGCGAGGCGCGCTGTTCAAGCTCGGCCTGAGCAGCGCGTCGTCGCCCGTCTGGCCAAAACAACTACGTCAGCCTTTTACAACTCCCCTCGCGCTTCCTGTTTTACCCTTCCTGCTGTACCCTCACGCCTGTTTCAGCCTGCTTATCGCCTTTTCGCCACTGCAATGTCTTGTGCCGTACTGATCGAGCCCGCTACCGCCTACCTTATCTCCGAGGGCAAGAATGAACCTCGAGTCAACCCCACATCCGAACAGGACGACTTCTCAAGATGGAGACCAGCATACCATATCATTGCGCCCCATGGCTGGATGAATGACCCATGCGCCCCGGGCTACGATCCCACCACTCGCCAGTACCACGTCGGCTTCCAGTGGAATCCCAACGGCGCAGAATGGGGCGATATCGTGTGGGGCAATTCGACATCTTCAGACCTGGTGTCTTGGAAAACGGCGCCCAAGCCCACCATCAGCCGCGACACTGCCTACGACCACGCCGGCGTCTTCACAGGCTGTTTCCGCGCAACCGCCCCGAACGGAGCCCATGACGGGACCCTGACCTACATCTACACGGCTGTTAGCAAGCTCCCCATTCACTACACATTACCCTACAGCGTTGGCTGCGAGAAACTGGCTATCGCAACCTCACAAGACGGCGGCAAGACCTGGACCAAGCCGCAATGCAATCCCGTCCTCGCAGGCCCTCCGAAAGATATCTCGGTGACAGGATGGCGCGACCCGTACGTTGCTCCCTGGGCGTCGATGAGTAAGGCGTTGGGTCCAAAGTACGAGGAAGGAACGACTCTCTTTGCAACAATCTCGGGCGGCGTCGTGGGCAAGACTCCCACCGTCTTCCTCTACGCCGTCAGCGCCTCGGACCTTACTGAGTGGGAGTATATCGGCCCGGTCATGGACGTTGGACTCAACCACAGCCCATCGCACTGGTCCGGTGACCTCGGTGTAAACTGGGAAGTCACCAACTTCATGACCTTGAAGGACAATGAGGGAGCATCGCAGGATGTCTTGATCCTTGGTGCCGAGGGATGCAAATCCATGTACCGGCAGAAGGGAAGCAAGCGCACTCCCCGCGGCCAGCTCTGGGTTGCAGGGCAGATAAAGTCCCAGGAAAATAGGACAACCGCCGATTCGCTGGTCGATTATCAGTACGGCGGCATCTTTGACCACGGCTTGCTCTACGCTGCCAATGGATTCTGGGACCCGATGACTCAGCAGCAGGTCGTCATCGGCTGGGTGGTCGAGGACGATCTTCCGGTTGATCTCCAAGTTAGGCAGCAGTGGAGTGGCTGTCTGTCGCTACCCAGAGTCGCTAGCCTCCTGACCATCCGCAACGTCCGTAGAGCCCGCAAGTCGGATCTCAAGAGCCTTACGTCAATTCAAGCTGAGGCCGATGCCCACGGGACCTCCACAGTTCGGACAATGAAGATATCTCCCGACCGGAGACTTCAGCAATTACGCAGCTCCGCAAAGCAAACCACCCTCCCGGTGACTGCGCTTGGACCTCTGACCGAAACCAAGCTGCAGGTCCCACTCAAAAGCTGCAGATGGGAGGTCTCTGCGGAGTTCGCCGTGGCACAGACGTGTGAGCGTGTCGGAATGACTATTTACCACTCCGAAGGTATGCCACTTCCCCACCCCGCCAGTCCGTTTGAATGCCAAGATACTAAATGGATCACAGACTTGGAGTCCCGCACCGAGCTGTACTGGAGCCCCGCAGAGGAGGATTTTGCCGTTGAGCGTCCCGACCTCGTGACTGCGGAGGCATCCGTCAAGTTCCAGGCCGAACATGCCCCGCACACACTGTTCACGATGCAGGACGTCTCCACCGGGAAGGAAACGGAGGAGAAGCTACGGGTGCATGCTTTCTACGACGGCAGCGTGCTTGAGATGTTCGTTAACGAGCGCACTGTCGTCACCACGCGGATCTACACGACCGACGCCCGTTGCGTCGGGCTCGCTTTCTTCGCAGAGTCAGGGGTAGGTGCACACGAGTCGGCTGCGGTGATTACCGAGTGCTCGGCATGGGATGGGTTGAGTTGTGCTTAGATGTTTATTTTTGGCCCACGGAAAGATGGGAACTAATTTGGAGTGTCTGAATAGTAGATAATGTCGATGGTGGGTCATTGAAGAAAGGGGTAATTGATCCTGGGCTTCTGAACGCAAAAAGCTCGATATTCACACCTACTTACCCTTGATTGTGCCGTGTCTGCCCCATGCAGATATATTCGTAAGCATGCGGAGTTGCAGCAAGGGATTTTGATGGTGGCGCGGGTATCCCGCCACTAAAACGGCCCAGGCTGGTGCGGCGTAAAAAGGCCAGCAAGACGGCGCCAAACACGCACGCCTAGCGCAATTTGGCCGTTTCTGTATAAGTACAGTACGACCGGCGTAATGAACTTCGGCCACCTCTCCGAAATTTCTCCTTCCACACTCCTGGACCCCAGTTTCCCCGGATTTTGAACACTCCACCTACATTGTGGACCGTCGCATCCCCAGCAAAAGCACTTGGCCCGAGCGACCTGATGCCAACGGGTGCATCGTGTGGCCTGCTTTGCACTTGGCCGTCGTCTTACATACGTTTTGCCCCGCGTATATAACCTTTGGATAACCTCTGATCCGGGATCTGGCCCATCATATTCCCCAGGCCCACTCTCCCCGCAGTCTTCACCATTTCCCGAGTCCCGCCTAGCGCATCACCAACGTCATGTCGATGGAGAGCGACGATTATTCGACGGAGAAGGAGAAGAATTCAGATAGCGTGGTCATGCACCAAGAGCACCTCTCCACCCAGCGTCAAGGCAATGCCGTCAATGCTTTCCTTGTTACAACGTGCACCACTTTCGCAGCCGCGTCGTTTCTGTTTGGATTCGATGACAAGGTCATCTCGCCTATCGTCGCCCTCGAGCCTTTTGTAAGTTGCTTTAGTACCGCTTCGAGTAGATTTACTGACCGAAGTGCAGGTGGACAAGTATCAAGGCCTCAACCCAACCACCAGCAACCTAGTCTTCACCGCGCGCAACCAAAACCTCCTCTTCGCCGTGCCGCTGGTCGGCTCCATCCTAGGCGCCATCGCCGCCTACCCGCTCAACAACAAGTTCGGCCGCAAGTGGCCGCTCGTGGGCGCCTACTTCATCTCCGTAGGCGGCTGCTTCCTGCAGCTCTTCGCGCCCAACCTGGCGGCCTTCATCCTCGGCCGGTTCTGGAACGCCTTCGTCATGGGCATCGCCAACGCGACCGCGCCGCTCTACCTCAGCGAAACCGTGCCCGTCTCCATCCGCGGCCGCGTCGTCTCGTCCATCAACATCATGAACCTCCTCGCCGGCGTCGTCGCCACCCTCGTCGTCTTCGGCACCCACACCCGCCCGGACAAGCTCTCCTACATGGTCCCCCTGGCCGTGCAGTGCTGCCTCCCCGTCATCCTGATCCCACTAACCGCCATGCTCCCCGAAAGCCCCCAGTGGCTGATCGGCAAGGACCGGATGGACGAGGCGTACGCATGCCTGCGCCAGCTCCGCGGCTACAGCGACGCCGAGGTGCGCGACGAGCTGCGCATGATGAAGCTCTGCGAAGACAACGAGCGCCACACAACCGCCTCCATCTCCTTCTGGACCATCTTCTCGCCCCAAAACCTCAAGCGCACCATCACCGCCGGTTCCTTCTTCTCCTTCAACCAGTGCTCGGGCATCTTCCTCTCCACCACCTACGCCACCGTCTTCCTCGTCGACATCGGCGTCGCCGGCCCCTTCGCCCTCACCATCATCGCCTCGTGCTGCACCCTCGCCGGCACCCTCGTCGCGCCCCTCCTAATCGACCGCCTGGGCCGGCGCCCCCTCGCCCTCGCCGGCATGGCCGCCCTCCTCGCCATCGACGTCGCCGCCGGCGCCCTCGCCTTCTCCATGCGCTCCAAAAGCCACGTCCTCGCCATCGCCGCCCTCTCCTTCCTCTTCAACTTCTTCTGGGCCGCCTCCTTCTACTCCCTCTCCAACGTCATGCCCGCCGAGATCCCCACCATCAAGCTGCGCGCCTACACCATGTCGTACACCATCGCCTGGGCCCAGACCACGGCCGTCATCACCACCATCGCCGTCCCGCAGCTCACGGCCGCGGATGGTGCGGGTCTGGGCGCCAAGACGTATCTCGTCTTTGCGGGCTGCATGGTGGGCATTATCGCGTTTGTGTACTTTTTGATGCCGGAGACGCGCAATCGCACGTTTGCTGAGATTGACGAGATTTATGATTCGGGCGTGCCCATGTGGCGGTGGAGGGGGTATCAGACGAGCACGGAGGCGAAGCAGGCGAGGGATCTGCCAGGGAAGGTGTTGGGGGAGGAGGCGTCGCAGAGGAGTGGTTGAAGGGGGGTTTGAGTAGAGGGCGTTTTTTTTTTTTTTTTGACGTGTGGCAATCTATTAGTGTAAATATATTTGGGAGGAAGGGGGTGATATCATATATCAGAAGTTCTACGAATCTCCGTGGTTTGGATAATGGTTGGATCAGTCGTTGCGAAAAACCAACCGCCTGCTTTGCTGCGTGCTCCCACCGCCTGAAGGATCTCATATTGACAAGTAACGTCCGCACGTCAAGACACAACAATCTCCCCGTGCCTGACCCTTGAGCCTCCCTCCCTCTCGCGGCACCAGCCCGACTGTAGAATCCCCGCTGAACCAACCACAACTACACTTGCCAAGCTCGTCTTCGCTCTACACGGTGCATTTGTACACGGCGTCGGGGAAATACAGCTAGTCGGTTGCTTTCTGTCAGAAGAACGTGATTGTTGTTGGTGCAGGGGGCCACTCTGGCGATGACTTGGCTGCGATACTTCCATGGCTTAGCCAGTAACCTGCTGAGGTCGGGAACTGAGAGTTTCGTGCACGATAGATTTGAGTGGACTCTTTCGTCGTTATGAGGTCGGATGAGAAGTGGGCCAGCCATACTGCTCCTCAAACGAAGACATGGCACTGAGAGATTGCTCGCGGTAGCCGGTGTACTTTGCTACTGTGCACCGGCAGCGCGGTGACATTGAGATAGGTTCGGAATGGAGGGAGGTGAAGTGGGGCTGGCTTCTTTGCTTCTTTCCGGGCGCCGTGACGGTGAAGTCCCTCAACCCGGCAATCCAGCTTTCGATGGGCGCAAGCTTCGTATGTACGTGCATGGCTTTTGTGATTTGGCAGACAGTCTCGGAGGCGGCACCGCTCAAGAAAGAGTGCGCCTCGAACCCAATCGTATCTGCGAGCGTGGAAGTGCAGGTCAACGGCGCATCACCATCTAGGGCTGAGCTGAGTGCCACTAGGCAACTTGACCACCAACGTAGTCACAGCGTCCGGATGGGAACCTACTCCAGTACCGCCGCCCAGATAGTGAGTTAGTCAGAGATTTGTTGACACACTGATTGGTCGAGTCCTTTGATGCAGAATGGTTGTAGGCAGTGCCCGGATGAACAATTGCAACGACAGAAAATTTCACTGCAGATTCTGGCAGTGTGCAGCTTGTCCACGCTGACATGACTGTGGATGGTGTAGCTGGCAGCATCATTGTCGTCGCCGAAGCTTTGGGCGGCAGTTGAAGAGAGAGACGGACGATCGTCACCGGCCAGACCGTTGCCACTCCGGTCAGTTTGAAGACGGCATCGATGTTTCAGCCATTAGCTTCGACCCTGACTCCAGAGAGATGTCGCTATCCAAGTTCTGCAGGACTTTGCACTCTTTCTCTGGGTGGAGCTCCAAAGGCCACGTCCTGGGATGGCCATCTGGTTCACCTCGATAAAAGGGCGACGGTGTGCGTTCCTTACAATAACCAATGAGAAAGTACTTCGGTGCGAATATAGAGCGCTTCGTAGTTGCAATGAATGCTGTCCCCGTGCGTCGAGAGAAAGGCGGCTGCGCCACCCGGAAAGGGAAGCGCCTGAAGGAAGCATGGCTGAGACCAACCTGCAGAATATAAAACACAGCCGGCAGCTCCCGCCACAAAACCTTTGCGCCACTCCCGCCTGGTTTTTACGATGCCGTTCCTCGGAGTCTAAGGTAGCGCGCGAAATAATGCCGCGAGTGTCGTTCACGGCCGGTCATACGAGTGGCAAACGGTAGCAGCATGAATTTGCGGAAAATAATTAGGATTGGAGGCGCCTCTCAATCCGCCCCTTCTACGCCTACGAAACTCCTGTCACGAGGCTAGGTGCGCGGTGGAAATCAAAACAAAAGTTAATCGCAGCGCCACCTCGAGAAGTGTGGTGTGATAAGGATCGGGGAGGCTTGACGGCTGCGATAGTTGTATGCATGATAATATAAGGAGACCGGCAAACTCCATCAATGCGACCTTGTAGGATCGTTGCAACGTACTTTCAAAGTCAGCGATAATGACGGAGGTGTAGAAGGTGAACTGACCATCTCACTCACCTGCCTATCCGAGCAACCCGACACGCGGCCCGCTGTCAGGCATGTCTTCCGGCAAGCTAGGTACTAATCCACGACGGGCCCCCCGCCTGATGGCCTAACCCCCCCTAAAATAAGCGTTCCTCGCTTGTCCTGTTGGTCAACTAGTTTCAGCAGCCTCCTACGTAACATGCGGCGTGTGCTCAGTACTCGCTCAGCAAACATCCTGTATCCGGACTGCCCCGTGCTCTCGTGTCTGCACCGCGCTGGCATTATTCACCGCCACCGCGTCCGCGTCCGCGTCCGCGTCTGTCCCTGCGTCTGCGTCGCGCATTTGTTACCGGTCAATTTCTTAGCTCGCACCAGGGAGTGTCGAGTATAGGAACAGCTCGCGGCAAACTGGGCAGTTTCTGTTGCTGCTTTGCCGGTGACTGTGCCGCAGCGAAACAGTTGCAGGGAAGTGAACCGCCCCAATCAGCGTCGTACATGAGATCTTCATTTCAAAGGACCCTGATGTGCTGAGGCTCTGACATGTCTCGTCTATCGGGAAACCTTAACTGTAAGCTAATTAATATGCACGCTGCAGGGTTATCATCCATGGACCTTTTTACTCCGTTGCGTTAGGTATTGTGAAGTCAACATTGTTGTGACCAAAAACGGCACAAAGACCCGACGAACACCACTTTTGCCACAGTGGCTGTACAATTCGCCTGGACTCCATTGTTACCACACGTGATGCTGCTGTGCCTCCTCGCTCTCGGATGTCCGTCCACCCCCCTTGCTGCGGATTGGCAAAAAAATCTTATCGCCCACCGCTCTCCGATGTGATTACGTTGAACAATGCAGGTTAGCGAATCGGAGGATCAATCTCGTTGGTCTCGTGCATTTGCAGGGAATTGGCGCAGGGATCGGATCTCGGAACCCGTTCGAGACCCAAAGAGTGGGATGGATGGATGATCGCGAAAATGCGAAATGCAACCAAAAAAGCACACATGATGGTGAAGCTGTTGGAAACGTTGAAAAACTTTGGAATTTTTATATGTACAGGGGTATCTGTCTATAGCTGCTGCTTTTATGTTATTTTGTTTAGCGGGCTCTTTTTACTTAATTACGAATACGGCACTTTGTCGCTTTCGGGTTGTCGCTTTTGGTATCTCTCTTCTCTTTCGCATTCGATTCCATGTTGCACTTGGACTTGTTGCACTGGACTGGACTTGGCGCATTCGGATCGGCTTGCTGCATGTGGCGTTCGAGTAGGTTGCTGCGTTGGATTTGTCGCGTTCGAAGTGGTTTGCTGCATTGGATTTGTCGCTTTCGAAGTGGGTCTCTTCACGTTTGTTGGTGCATTCAGGCGGGCGAGTCGCTGCACTTATTCGATGATGGGAGGGCCCTGGTAGTTCTTGTGGCCCCAGGCGACGTACCAGCCAAACGAAAGCGCCACGAAGGCGAAGAACACAACGGACGCATAATTCATCGTGTCGACCGTGACCGGGATGGTGGTGGGCATGCAGAACAGCGGGATGGCGAGGAGAGACCAGGCTGGGATCTGTCAGCACAAGGGGACGGGGCGGGGACGAAGCACGTACCAATGGCTACAACGTTGGCGCAGAGGCCGAACTTGCCGAGGTTGAAGCTGGCGCCTTCAATGTGGGAACGGCCGCCGATCAGGCTGATGGCGATGGGCAGGGCGTACGAGGTGGTGAGGCAGATGACACCCACACCCGAGAAGGCGTTGAAGGCAGCCGTGGAGCCGAAGTAGATGGCGCCGAGGATGATCTGCACGACCATGCTGAGCATCATGGCGTTGAGGGGCACGTCGAGCTTGCGGTTGACCTGCTTCCACCACTTGGCGCCGGGGATGGCGCCGTCACGGGCAAAGGCCCAGGTGCAGCGAGACGCGGCCGTGGTGCAGCCGATGCCGCACGTCAGGGCGAGCACGAGCAGCGGGATCAGCAGACCGAAGGCTCCGCCGCTGTTGCCGACCGCGGCCTTGATGATGGCGGGCACCGGCTGCCCCGACGCCAGGTTGATCAGCTCCGTCAGGTCGGGCATCACGAAGAGAAGCGGGATCAAAATCAGCAGTCCCGCAACCAGGTTGATGATGATGGTGGCAACCATGGCCTTGGGCACCTGTGTCGCCGGGTGTTGGACCTCTTCGCACATCCTAGTCATTCGTATTATTACTGCAGCACTCAGACGGGTTAAGGACGCAGAGAGTCTTACGAGATGATCATGCCCGTCGACGAGGTGCCGTACGCCGCCTGCAGAAGACCGACACAGAACGACCAGCCAGGAAGCCAGCCCGATTGGGGCACGAATTCAGTGAAGACCCATTCAGCGTCGCGACGGCCATCTTTGGCGAGCACCAGTATAGTCACAATGATGGCCAGGACGCCTGCAAAGGTCCAGAAGATGGCGGCAGTCTGAAAGGGGTCAGTATGTCAGGACCGAAAGATGCAAAGGACACACGCACGTCGATAATAGGCAGCCAGCGGTTGCCCAGCGAAGAAATGGCGTTGCACAGGAAGGTGATGGCAACGAAGACCAGGAAAATCTCCCACGCCGAGGCGTCCCAAATGCCAACACCAGGGGCCGACTCGAAGACGTTGATGCAGGCGACCAGGAACAGCGTGGTACCGAAGTTGACAGCCAGGGTGATGGTGACGTTGCCGACGACGTACAGCCAGCCGCAGGTCCAGCTTGCAATGCGGCGGTAGCTGGGGGGCGATAGCATGAAGGTCTGATAGTAGACACCTAGCACCGGGCGTTAGTTGGCGCGTGAGAGATAAGAGCAGGGCGGCTTGTCCGCACCTCCGGCAGTGGGGTAGACGCTGGTAATCTCGCCCAATGAGGCGGCGACGCAGAGAATGATCAGCGAGACGAGGACCCAGCCCCAGATGATGTTGGCGGGCCCGCCGCCGACGAGTGGGTAGTACATGGTGGTGGCCAGGCCGTAGGGAATGGCGGCCAGCACGAAGGACATGAAGGCCACCTGCAATGTCGACCGGGTCCTGGCCAGTTCCGGGGCATAGCCCATGGCCTCGAGCACGGCATCGGCGGAGCCGACCTGGTCGTCGGGCAGTGAGGTCCGCTCAGCACCCTTGTCAGTCAAGCTGATCTTGCGGTGGAGGTCGCCGTAGGCATCGCCTTTGGCGTGGTCGGGGCTGTGGTGGGCCATGGCGAAGAAGTGACCGGAGGATATAGACCTGGACGACGGCGAGAGAAACGGGGAGAGGTCGCGAGAGGGATGGGATGGGATGCAGAGAAGCAAAGCAGACGGCGGAGCGGTAGTCCTTAAGGCAGGGCTGCGCCGCGACGCACTAGCGGGGCCAGACTGAAATTGCGGCCCCGGCAGGTCGAAAGGTTTTTAGGTCCGATGTTTGCGCCGGCTCTGACGTCAGCCCTTCCCCACGCACCAATGCAAAGCCCACGAGATTAGGCTTCGGCCCGTCTCCCAATATTGGGGCTCCATTGCCGTCCTCCACTGCTGTTGATGCGCAGTGACAGTCGTTGTCGAAGTCGAACCCGTCCACCCGTCGCTCAACAACACCGCCCTCGGATCGTGTTCTCGGCGCCCACCTCCAAGCTCAACTATGCGCCCTTGAGCTTAGCGCCCTTCAGGCCTCCCGAGTCCCAGCAGCGCCGGACTCGCGTGCCTCCGCCAGCGTCCATTGTTCTTCCTCGCTCTTCCTTGATTCGGTTGGCATCGTCCGTCTTATTAGATTGCCACCATGCCCGCCGGGGGTGCCCGTTAGCAACCCCATGGGCCCGAGGCACTCGAACGAGCCATGTGGCGTCAGCAACATGGAGCTGCAAGATACGGGTAGCAAGCCACGTGGAGTCACTGACACCTGCGGGGAAGTCATCGCTCGGTACGCCATCTGCTGTGTTTTCTGCAGAATCATCAGAATCAGCAAACATGTTGCCCGATTTCGTGCACCCAATCCCCATCGATCGCCGGAAGGATTCCCGCGGGATTTCGCGCCAGAGACGGCAGCTTTTACCCGGGTGCGGGAAGTTCCCGAACGCGCAGTTTCAGCTCTCGATCCCCCTAAGTAGGCCTGGAGTCGTGGAGATAAGGAGCGGGAGGTGGTGGCTGTCACTCGAGAAGGCGCTCCAGGTAGCTTCGGCGTGCGGGAGTTCTGATTGGCTGCCTCGAGGATTGCCCACCTTTGATTCCGGTGCGTATCATATAACGGATTACTCCACAGGCTTGAGCACTGGCTGCCGCCCTGGACCCCCCTCCAGCTTGCCCCCCTAAGGAATAATCCGGACGGGTCTCCGCGGCCATGCCCACGGTGGAGACAACCAGATACGGTATCGCTAAATCCAAATCCTGCGTGGTCACACCATGTTTCTGCTCGTCAAAAAGCCTTTCGGTACATGCAGGTCTTGGTACGGAGACGGTCGTCCACCTGCTCCACTCGATCGTCGTTTCAATTTACGTAAGTTGCAGGCCACGCACGACAATTCGCCGCCCATGCAGTAGTAAAACGGCTGTGATAACTAAGGCGACGTCAGTGAAACACCAAGTTGCTACTCTCACTTCCGGTTGCTCCATACGATCTTCCCCATGGTTTCCCCTAGTGCTAGGCGGCCGAGCAGGAGATCAAACAAAGCTCGGAACCCACTCAGTATTGCAACGTCGCACTGATCCCAATGTGAATAAGCGCGTCCGACTCGCAAAACAACACTGGACTGTAACATCATCACTTGTACGCAACCACTGCATCAACTCTTCTGAGTAAGCGAGACAGACAGCCGTTATCTCTATCCGCATACCGCAACGAAGATAGCGCTTTATCAATTCCCCATGGCTGACGCATACGTCGTCAAAAACAAACGCATCTAGAAATTCGGTCCCCTCTTCCTGAATTTGACCTCCCTTTTTTTTTAGCATGTTTGATCTTCACTTCCTATTGCGGCCCGAGAACCCAGAAAATTTCCACTTTCAGGTACCAAAACCACGAGGGCAATCTTTGACCCCCACTCCATAGATATTCGCTCTCGATAACCTAACCCATCGCCACGTACCCTGCGCCACTAGCAGTCGACCGGAATCAAAGAAATCAGCAGCGTCTCGGACGCCTGGATCGCGACCTGAACAGCCCCAGCCTCAACCTCCACCACGCACGCATCGTCCGCGACCGCAACAGGCAAGCCCCTGCTCTCCGCTGCCCACTGCGTGCCGGCCCTGGTCATATCTTCAGCCATGGTGCCACCATCCGGACCGGTCAGCTTCTCCACGGGGACGGCCCTGGTCGCGTCTAGGTTTTCCAGCGTGGCCGTCATGTTCGGTCGCTCTGTGCCATAGCTCGCGCGCCATAGCTCGAGATTAACGACTGCGACCCCGGACAGCTTTCCCGAGTTGAAGCCCGCGTACGCTGAGATGTTGTCCTCGCTGGTGGGCAGCTCGAAGATCCGCAGCTCCCCGTCAGCTCCGATGAAGTCGGCCACGAAGACGTTGCCGTAGAAGCTGCCCAGCGTTTGCGCGGGCAGAGACTCGTTGATGGTCGTGGTGACGGGAAACCACGGCGAGAATGGAAAGCGCGTGCCTAGTTGCATGTTCACCCTGGTCACGCCCTGGTGAATTCCGCATCGTTAGCTGAAAAACGCTCTTACGATCCGCTGCTGCTCGCCAATTACGCACAATCGTGGCGCAGTAGAGTAGCCAGTCCACCGTCCAGAGCGCCGTTCCCAAGCTCGCGGTGAGGTCGAAGTCCTTGATGCCCGTGCCATTGCCGAGCGCGCTGCCGACCTCGGCGATCAGGAAGGGGATTTCTGGATGGGCGCTCTTCATGTAGGCGATGCGGTCTCTGAACCGGTAGTCTGTGAAGTTCCTGATCGCTGAGATATTCATCAACGTCGCTGGGACCTCGTCAGCGTCGGCGTCCGTCCCCACCAGAACAAAACTCGAACTGACATCCAAGATTCTGCCCATCCTTTGATTGGTAACTTCCAGCCAATCAGCAAACCCGTCCCCGCAGCATCAAGCACGGGAAAAAACCTCACTAGTGCTCCGACACCGTCTTCACAATCCCCGGCTCAAGCCCAGCTGCGAAAACCGTCTCCCTGCATCCCGTCAGCTTCCAGCCCTTCCCCCAATCAACAACCGAAGAAACCGGGCAATAAATACTCATCCCACGGCCCCTCCACAAAATTCGAGAACCCCAGCGCCTGAAAAGCCCGCTCCACCCAGCCCAACCTCCCCCGCAACCGCGCCCGCCAACTCCTCAACCTCGGCCGCATAGTCCGCCGGCGAGTACGCCGCAGGCCTGTCCGTGGCGTTCAGGAACCCGCTGCTGGCGTACAGGTCCGGCTCGTTGCCCATCTCCAGCGAGTGCAGTCTCCCGCCGACGCTGGCGATCGCGTCGACGCAATCCGCGGCGAAGCGCACGGCGTTGCCGAGGTCCTTGCGCGCGAGGGGGAGCTGCACGTCCCAGACGACGTCGTCGCGGAAGTGGTGGAAGCCGTGCGGCGAGGTGCGGCCGATGGTTATGGGGGCGAAGAGGTTGGGTGGGGTGGGAGAAGCGGATGGGGGAGGGTTGGGTGGGGTCGTGGTCGAAGTGGGTCCCTGAAAGCGATATCAGCTGCGAGGATCAAGCTGCTGGGTTGAGGAATCATGGTGATTGGCCTACTGGGTGGTTCCGCCTACGCGGAGGTAGAGCGGCACGCCGGTCTTGTGCGAGAAGGTGGAGAGCATGTTCGCTGAGAACTCGTTTGGGGCTCCGTCGGTGCCTGGGTGGGTTGAGTGGATTGGGCTTGGGGCGGATGGAGGGCGGACGAACCGCTGTAGTCTGTGAAGTCTCGCCCTTCGATGGCGAAGCTCACGTATGCTTGGTCTAGCACTGCGCTGGCCTCTGCAGGGGCGCGGCTTGGTGGGAGATTCGACAGCCGTGGGAGCTGGGGATCGTGGGGAGAGCGAGCAGTATGGTTTGAAGTTCCCATGCTGCCGGGTAGGCAGATCTGGGAGTCTGCGCGGGTCTTGTGAACAGGCTGGCAACATCTTGGTTTAGGTGAGCAAGCTTTAGCTAAGTTGCCGGCTTCGTGTGGTGACAAGTACGTGATAACTTGGAGAAGCGGTCCAATGGTGGAGGATGATCACAGGTTCTTAAGGCTTTTCGTAACTCCATGTCAAATGCGGGGAAATGGTCGTCCCCAAGGCAGGGGAGCAAGGAAAGCGGATGTCTTGCGGCTCCATTCTTCACTGAGCAGGATCTGGAGGATCATCGTGCCAAGTGTTGGCCTTGTCCGTGAAAGTATCCTGCTCGCGCGCTTATAACCCAATCGAAAGGGGCCAAAGTCCAAAGCTTGGCACTTGGTCGCATTGGTTTTGGCTCGATGAGTCATGAATCCTCCTTCATAGATAAACCAGTCGTAATCGTTGCGAGACTACTATATCCTCTTCCGTGCGTCTTATGACGTGGCCGGCTTTCAGGGATACCTGTTGGGGATCCGTGGGGTAGCGGTGCCTGCCTGCATGTAAGCAATATTGCCCCGCTCTCCAGGTCTTTTCTTGCGTCAGTGCTCCAGTTACAAGCTGACTTGATTTTCGATTGAGGGTCAACAGCAGGGTGTCGAACTGCCGAGCATCACCATTCGGTACTTGGTGCTTAGCACTTTCTCACACTCTAAAGCTTCTTTTCCGCATACGTTCCATCACAGTTGATATATCAATTGACGTCTATCAAGCTTCATTGTTTCTGAAAACACCCCAACGTGAACATTCCTTTGGCACATTCGACTTTTCATCACCTTCTTGCAATACATTTTCTCAATCATACACTAGGCGGGGTTATAGCCTTTGCTCCAATCAACGCAGTTGAGATCCAGCAGGTCATTATCGAGATTGCGACAAGTCACGAGGTTGCTGCCGTTGATAGATCGAATGTCGACGTCTTCAGCAACGATATTGGAGCACGTATCAGGGCTGGAGCACACCAGATGGGCCACCAGGGGAGAAAACGCCCTATTTGTGCGGCCGCGCACATTCTTGAAAGTGACGTCGGTGATGTTGAGTTTGGACTGCGTCAGGAATACAATCAGCACACTCTCCAAACGGTAGAAAAGAAATCTGGCTGCTTACCGGATGCTTGAAGCACTCCTCCTCATCGTCCTGTCCGTAGCATTGCGTGATCGTCAACCCGTAGTCGACGTTGTCCAGCCACATGGTGTCGTACGTCACATTCCTGACCAACCCGGTGCCTCCACCACCAACCAAAGTAGCGCTCTTCTCGCTGAAAGAGTTCGGCCAGACCTTGATACGGGCGCCCTCGGACGAGTTGTACATGGCTGCGTTGTAGACGTAGATGTTCTCGACGTAGTCCACTCTGTCGGGGTACTGGCCAAGGCTGCCAACGGAGATGCCGTGGGTGCCGTTGCAGAACATGTTCTGCACGAGGATGTTGGTGCTGTTGGGCTTGAAGCTCACACAGTCTGACACCATGTCAGTGAATTGGCAAAATCTCAAAACGACGGGAGGAGGTACCGTCCCCGTTCGTTACTGTTGAGTTCTGGATAGTGATACGATCCGAGCGGTACAGATCCCATCCTTGAACCGAGACTTTTAGTATGCCGATGAAATATGAATTAGGCGGATGAAGGTACCATCAGTATTCTTTTCGAAATTCTCGTTGTTGCTAACGGCGTAGATGGAGATGTTCGTGAAGACCACGTCGGTTGAGTTGGCCACGAAATTGGTCCAGAACGGAGGACTGTTCAAACTGAGGTCCGAGATGGTGCCGCCATCCAGGCCAACGGTTGCGAACAGAACAGGTCGCTTGTCTTGTTTGTTCTTTGCGTAATGGTCCCACCATGCCTGGCCTTGGCCGTCAATTGCCCCGCCGCCGTAAACGTTCACGTCGGAGCCTCCCAGCTTGAAGAAACTGGTGCTGTTCTGGTAGGAAAGGTCGAATGTGTTGTTGCGCCAGTACTCCAAGTCATTTGTGAATTTGATGTTTCCTTGGATGTCCAGATCAATGTGTTGTAAAGCCGTCATGTCCAGAGGCTCGCCAAGCACGTAGGATTGGTCCTTTGAAAAGATGATGTGGCCACCATCGTTGCAATCGTCGAGGGCCTTCGTAACAAATTCCGAGTCGTCCGTCGTTCCGTCATTGTGGCTTTCGACAACACATGTCCGATCTCTCGAAGGTGAATTCCTGGCGGTCACTGGACGAACAGACCTGACACTGAGTAGGAAGGACTCCGGGACTGTCGCAGCCCATGTGCTGGAAAGACACAAAGCGACGGAGAGCAGGGTAGAGGATCTGAAGAAGGCCATTTCGGAAGTCTCTGCGCCCGCTGGGATTTCAAGGATGGCAACATCAACCCATTTATATTATCAAACACCTCGTTGCACGTCACTCATCTTGAGATCTTGCTCTTCCCCGCACTCCTCTCACGCTGTTCTCTACATGGCCATGGCTAAACCGAGCAGAAGGGAAAAATGTACTTGACGGGAAATTTCCTCGCAGCTCGAGCCCCACTTCCCCCAGCTCGCGCAGATGCTTCCCCGCTCATTCCACCAAAATGATGCATGTCGTGCAGCAATTTTGTGTGGGGAAAGAACCTGGCTGCAGGATTACGACCGAGAAAATGAAAATTAAGTCTTGGCCCTGGACAAAAAGGTTACCGGTGAGACTCGGCGGCTACTTGGCAGGAATATCGAGCTGCTGGATACGGAAGAGATAACGGGTCCCGGATATACGCGTCCGGAAAATATGAAGGTTGCCTTGTCGATTGGTGGAGATCTGCATAGCCGAGGTAAGGCGAGCCCAGCCTTGTGCTTCACTTTTCCGGGTTTCAAATGATTTACGCGCACTACGGAAAAGTGTGACGTTAATGAAAAAGGAGAACTGAGGTTCATTGAAGGTAGCAGCGGTGCAACTCTCTTTTATAGTTTTCTCGTATAAATAGTAGGTCCAGAATGGTTTCTTTCTTTCCTATTTCAACATAAACTGCACCCATCGAACAAAACTGCCAGCAACAAAACCACGGCTGCTGATCCTTAAATGGAAAAGCCATAGTCCTCAGTACTGTCCAAAGCTTCTCGTACCCAGACTTCCGGGTAACTCTTGACGACATCATCAACCTCGTCGCCACCGACATGTCCAAAAAACGTCTTCAGGAGCGTGTTGACTATCTCCGTCACCCGTCCTCCATTGATACTCCCAACAAAACCATCCGGTGTGCTATTGCGTTGCCCGAGCAGGTCTACCCAAAGCGGAATATCGCTAAAATCCAGATGCTCTGCGCCGCGCACGCCAACATCGCGTAACCAGGCACTTTGCACAGCACTAAAATTGGTCCAAGCTGCATCAGGTTCAGTCGGATTCTCCCGTGCCAGTTCCAAAAAAGGCCGCGCGAGATTTGGGTAGGGAGCGTCGGAGGTGCCGTTGCCATAGAGGTCCCAATAATCAAACCAGTACCAGCCGTCCAGATTAGCACCGGCCACGAGCGGAAGAGACGGATCTTTGGCCATGATGCCGGCTGCTGCTGCGCCACCGATGCTGTGCCCGAATACGTTTAACGTGGAGATGTTGAACGGTGCGCCGAAGCTGTGGACCAGCGCTGGCAGATACGACGGGCTCAGCAAGGCGGCAGCGTCGCTGAGCCTGTGCGCGTAGATGCTCTGAAACTGGTCGTACGTCCAGGAATTGAGGGGTGGATATGCGCTGCGCACGCCACCGCCGAAGTACGGTAGCTCGATGTAGGGCGGCTCGCCCGGATGGTCGATTGCGAAGACGGAATAGCCCCACGATGCGAGCTCTGAGAGGTATGCAGTGTAAAAAAGACAGGACAGTCCTGCTCCGGGCATGAAGAGAATGGATGGGTAGGGTGAGGTGGCGTTAGAGAATTCGGGGCCAGACAGGACGGGCGCTTGCCACTGAAGCTCTGTGACGAGTGATGAAAGTGAAGACGGAGGAAAGCCCAGGGCGGATTCCCAGATCGCAGCGTTCGTATCGTCCAAGTACGGGACTGTCTGGTTGGGGACTGAGAGTGTGGGGGCGAAGATGGAAACCAACATGATCGTGCCGATGCCTGTGCCATTGGGCGCGGTGAAGTCGTCGGGAGTTGTATGGTTGAAGACGTGCTGCGTCTGGGTGACATGATACGGACCAGTGGGCTTGTGCAGCAGGACTTCCGTACAGGTAACGGCCTTCACAATCCAAAGCAAAAGTAGTTGCATACCCGGGAGGTGCTGCATCTCTACAACCCGACGCACCGGCCTTGTTGCAGAGATGAGGAGATGCCTGATGAGCGTATCGCCGGAGGACTTCAACAAATGACTTTGTGTAAGACCTGGGAGCGAATATGGAGGGCATTAACCGTTCATGTACTTAGAGGTGAGGGAAAACCTGAGAATTTAGTATGCAGCTACATCGGATCCTGAGCGGGGTTAGGGGGCCGAAACAACCTCATGTCGTACGAAGCTTACTTGTGACGTCATTGGGACTTCCTGCCTACTCCATTATATAAGCAGAATATCATAGACACGTTCAGACGAATTATCTACCAATAAAACAAAGCGATAACGCCTTATTCGTAACTGGCTAGATCAATGTGGCGACAGGCATTGTGCCTTTGTATTTAGTTGTCGTCAGCAATCAGCCTCGCGGCTGGGTTAGGCGCACCGGAGCCCTAAAGGACACGGTTTTAAGCCTGCTGCCTGAGCTGATAGTATCCATACGCCCCATCGTTGCTCCTTCCTTCTCTTCGCGGTCCCCGAACATGGACAAAGACAACGGCAATCAGTCTGCTCCATTGGACTCCACAGCCACTGCGGCGTCCGAAGCCCAGGGTGTCTTGAAGGAAAGGCTGGCCCTCAGACATACTAGATACGAAACGGAATGTACCGGAGCCAGTCCTTCCAAAGTTCTTCAGTCAGTTCCAAATGGCTCGAGTTCTACGGCCTCGATATTGCCGGACAGCGAATAGTCTGCTTTCTGCCCGCGATGTAAACAATGGGGACTTCCAAAGCTTTTTCAACAGCTCATTGACGGACACTACAGTATGATACACCTGCGGATATGGTCCCGTACATGGGACCATGGAGTGAAAATATCCTGTCCTTGCTGCAAGCTCCTTGACTACGCTATGCGTTACTACGAGAAGGATCCCGAGGTCGACGAGGGCCACTTCTACTTCCTAAATCGCGCTGCAGGCTCTACACAACTGCACTTTGTTAGCATCTCCAAGCTTCTGGAACTCAGTATTCGCAAACCAAGGGTTTCCTTTCCTTTGGGACCATGCTCATATCTGGAGGGCCAGTTTCAGAGTCGCACCGACCTCTCAATTTTCCGGAAGAAATTTCAATCTTGTGCGACTCGGCACTCCAGTTGCAGCAAATGGGAACAGCCGCTGCACCAGATCATTGGCCTGAAGGTCATTGACTGTCGCAGTCGACAGGTCATTGAGGCGCCAAGTGACTGTGGATACGTTGCTCTGAGCTATGTGTGGGGCCCTCCTTCGTTGGGCACTTCAGATGACCTGCAAGATCCTCCCAAGACAATTGCAGATGCCATATCTGTAACCTTGGGACTGGGGCTTGCGTTCCTATGGGTCGACAGGTATTGTGTCAGCCAAGACAACAAGGAGGAACAGTACCATCAGCTTCAGCAGATGGGCCTGATCTACAAGCACGCTCAAGTCACAATTATTGCCGCGGCAGGAAATGACCCTACTCATGGACTTCCGGGAATCTCTAGCAATAGACCAAAAAGGACAGCTTTGACCAATATCGGTCAATACGCAGTCTTTCCCTCACACAAGTCCTTGCAAGAACTTGTCTCAGAGTCCGTCTGGATGACTCGCGCATGGACATACCAAGAGTTCTTCTTTTCAAGACGAAGACTGTGGTTTACAGATCAAAAAGCCTTCTTTGATTGTCAGGAGGGGATACAAGAAGAATGTGCCGCTGACGAATGGGAGAATACGAATTTTCTCGCTAGGCGCAACAACCTGCAAGACATCCTAGCTTTTAGCCACAAGGAGGGCATCTACCGAACCTACGAGATCATCACTCGTTACTGTATGAGGAGGCTCACATACCCTTCGGATATATTGAATGGTGTCTTGGGCATCCTCTCTACGTTCGAAGATACCTCCGAAACTGTGCATCACGTTTGCGGGATGCCTTATTCGTTGAAGGAGGACAACCCGCAGATCCCACTCCATTGGCGCACGGAGAGCTCCAACCCTACTACCAGACGGTCTGGCTTCCCTTCGTGGTCATGGACCGGCTGGGAAGGAGTCCCTGTGCTCAACAAAGGTACCTGGGAGAGCACATACAGCACAGAGGTTGAAGTGGAAATTGAAGATAGGACCGAGCTCCTGTCTTTAAAAGACTTCGCAAACTCGCTCAGCTCTAGGGAAATCCCGAACACAGTCCGCGCCAAAGGTTAGAGCATCCGGTTTCCTTAGTATTGAGGGCTGGACTCTGCCCATGGAAACCGGAATACAGAGAGATCAAGTCCGGCGTGGTAATCTCCTTTCCGTGGCTTTCAATTCGGACGGAGACATATGCATCAGCTCTCCAAAATTCGACTTCAAATTCGAACCTCACCAATCAGAAAGTAAAAGGACTCTTTATCAAGTCGGAGATAGTGACACAGGCACATTGACTGCGTTTGTTTTAGGGTTTGGTTGGAATCGTTGGGCGCTCGCCCCAAAGGTAACTGTCTCCTGTTTGGAGATCGGCACCACCGATGATAGACAAGAACGTCTGGGTGTAATTCAATTTCCTTTCGAAGTGCCCGGCGAGATAATCAAGGATGTAGGAGCGGCACTGTCAAGGTTTCGGGCACAATTCCCATTCGCAAAGAAGGAGCGCATTCGGCTTGGTTGAGTTTTCAAGTTATCAAGGGATTGTACTGAATTCCCAGGTCTCGTACATCTTTTTCACGTATCCTTATGCCTAGAATACATACTTCAGGTCCTCTGATAGTCCTCTAGAGTCCCCTACCCGTAAAATTAACCACTCCCCCCGCCTCCCTCACCAACGCCGGAAACACGGGCGTCCCAAACCCCGTCACCGGATCCCACCCCTCCGTCGCCGGAAACCCCTCGCTCGAGCACCCCACCGCACTCCCCCCCGTAATATCCGTATACGCCTTGTACCCCTTCTTGTACAACCACGGATTCAAGAAGCCCAGCACCGGCTTCCCCTGCGCGATCAGCGCGTCGTTGACCAGCGCCAGGATCCCCGCATGCAGCGGCGTCGAGGCCGACGTGCCCGAGATGACGCCCTCGGTGCCGTTCCAGAAGAAGGCGAAATACTGCCCCTGGGCCGAGATGTCGGGGTACGCGCGGCCGGACTTGTTGTAGAGGCCGTCGAACTGGCCGTCGAGGTTGGTGACGTACTGCTCGACGACCTGCTCCTGGTAGGCCGGGCGGGCAAAGTAGTTGCTGAAGCCGCTGCCGCTGGCGTAGACGCTGTGGACGCGGCCGGTGGCGGCATCGGTGTAGGCGGGGCGGTAGGCGACGACCTCGGGCTCGAACTCGTGGGTGGCGCCGACGGCCGTCACGTAGGGGCAGCTGGCGGGGAAGGAGGGGAGGAACTGGGTGGTGTTGGTGCCGTCGTTGCTGATGCAGGTGCCGGTTTTGCCGACGCCCGAGTCGCCGCTGGAGAAAAGGACGGAGATGCCGCGGGCGCCGAGCTGGGCGAAGAGGGAGCAGACTTTCTTGGCGTAGGCTTCGGGGATGGTCTGCTCGCTGTCGCCGTACGAGGTGCTGATGACCTGGGGGAGGTCGTCCTGGGCGAGGACGTGGTTGAGCCAGACGAGGTAGGGCTCGTTGGTGTTGGTTGGAGTGCTGGTGTCGGGGTTGAAGGGCGGGCTGCCGCCGGTGGACCAGGAGTCGATCTGGATGGCGCCGGCGATGCCGGATTCGGCTTGGACGTCGAGGTTGGCTTCTTTGGAGACGCCGTCTTCGGCCTGTGTGTAGTTCAACGGACCGTCCTGCACGGGGCCGTCGGCGATGGAGGTCTGGGTGAAAGTGGAGGCGTCCGCGAGAGCATCAGGGCGGTACTTTGCGAGGAACTTTTCGGTATCGGTCCTGATGGGAATCTCGCCGAGGTAGTTGGTGAAGCCGACCTTGCTCTTGCCGGTGTGGGCGATGTAGCCCTTGGTGCTGTAGAGGTTTTGGAAGCACTCGGGAGTGACGGAGCTGACATTGCACACTTTGGAGATGGTGGTGTTGCTGGGAGGAGCGTAATTGGATGAAACCCAGGGAGCAAGTTCTAGGGCGTTGCTGGCTTGAGCACCCGTTCGCATGAAGGAGGTGGTGGGCTGGATAGCATCAATGTGCTCGTGCAAGTGCTGCGGAAGAGACCATTGGGACGTGCGCACAAGCCTACTACCGTCTTGGTGCTCGTAGACGTTGTACTCGGTATCGAGAAGCTGCTCGACATCTGCAACGGGCAAAGCGATGTCGATCCAGTCTTGCGCAGGACTGTACTTCAACAGAGAAAGGTCAACCCCGCTTTCACCGAGCCATTCATGCACCGATTTGAGGGCCTCGTTGGAAGGTTTGATCAGATCGTTTACATGTTCGGCACTCAGGTGTTGCCCATAACGGTCGTGATCCGGATCGGACACTACCCATCGGCGGTGGTCAGCGTTGTCTCTTGCATGTGGTGCAGTTTTAACTGGGAGTTACCTTCGTACAAATGCCGTTCGAGCTCGTCGAATTGACCCTGCTTCAGACCAATATGCAAGTGAAGGACATGACTCTCCGGGGCAGGACCAGTTTTGGACCACTGGCGAGGTACGTAATGGGTTTCCTTAACAGCGTAGGGAGTGCGTGCGCGAATGGGCGTAGCCAAAGTAGCTTGCGCGGCTGCAGTAGCTAAAAGGAGAGCCGTGACGCAAACCATTGTCTCTTCGGTTGACAGCAAACACAGATTGAAGGACGGCGCACAAAATTCCGACTCGGGTGCGGGAGCTCAGGGAGGTTTTTATTGCAGAGGCCAGCAGAAAGCCGGAGCACGCCATGATGCTGGGGCTGCGCGGGGCCAAGACAGATGCGGAAGCTCGTCCTGCAGCATGTTTTCTAGGACGAAAACCTGGTGGTGTTGTGAGGTGTTTATCTAGATTGTCAAACCACAAAACTGCTTCGCGTTAAACCCCTTTAGGAAGGTGGTAACAGCACGACCCCGGCCACCTCCCATCTTTGTGTTGGCGCTGGCAAATGGCGCGATACGAGCCGATGCTTACACGAGTTTAAGCTATCAACTGCATCTTGGCTAACGCTTACTCTCCAAGTTCTGGAAGGCGCGCAGAATGAGTAGCTAGTTGAGCTTCACCCGCAGTATCCTTGCTCGCGAACTAGAACGTGGCATTAAAATGGCATATTTTTCATTAACATCTTAAAAAATGACTCGTTTATGTAGACAATAAAGGAGGAGCGAGTCGTTCACGTATAGCTATGACTCGCTCAGCCAATAGAGAATGACTCGGTTAGCCAATACATGCAAAATGACTCGTTCAGGGTCTGTAAAATTTACCACGATCCACTGCGGCACAGCAGGGCTAAACCTGTGTACACTGTCCCTGACTGCCATCACTCCTTTCAACCTTCTTCTCATCTTCCTTATTTACTTAGCACGCCACTGCTGTCAAGGTCTCGACTCTCGGATCCGCATCATATGAAGTTGATGCACAAGTAGCTAAGTGGCCTTTAAATATAGAGCGCATCATCAAGCTAAACAAAAAGTTCAAAGGTCGGCAATCACTGTCTTCACACTCGTCCGCAGTGGAGCTCCACGGGAGATCTTGATTCAGGCACATAGGGACGCAGAGCCGCAGTGGAGTTCACGAAGATCTCGATTCAGGGACGCAGAAGGCGATCTTTCCTGGCGTTGCGTTATACGTGTGCTTGAAAGCTGCTTCAACACTCTAGTCCCGAGCTAGTGTTGTGGCTTCATGCCCGCCGCGCGGTCTTTTTTGTGCTCGTTGGCTCTTTGGCCCACAGCAACTTGTGCAGCCGTCCTCATTATTTCCCCTATTGCTAATAGAGGTTGTAGAGTAGACAAGGCCTAAATCCTTCGACTTGGCCCCACAACCCCGTGGCCCCCAAACCCCCCAGGCCTCCAATCCACCGACCCACATCGCGGTTTCGGAAGCAGTTGCTACTCGTTGGCACGAATGCTCGCTTCGAACTGAAAAGAGTACGACTACTTTCGCTACGCCATCCATGCGCGCATCAGGACAATGCTTTGTACAAATCGGGACAGAAGGAAGAATTGTCGGAAACTCAACCACTGACAGCCACGATCACGACTCGCTTTATGCAAAAGGTCCACAGAACTAATGCCATATCCGTCCGCAGAGACGTATGAATATCGCTATAGCTTTACCAAAATAACTTTCCAACAGAATGCCAATAATTCCTGCCATGTGGGGACATGGATGCCGTACTTAAAGAGAGGGTTTCGCTCGAATGCCCAATATCTACAGCAGCAGCTTCTTTTGCAGCACTATACTTTCCCAGATGTCTACCGAATACGACTACGTGATCATCGGAGGCGGCACGGCGGGCCTGGTCGTGGCAGCGCGACTCAGCGAAGACGCTTCCAAGAAGGTGGCCGTAATCGAGGCCGGCTCGAACCGCAAAGGCGACCCCCGAATCGACATCCCTGGGCTAGCACTCTCCCTGTACGAAGACACCGACTACGACTGGAGCTTCCTCACCGAACCGCAGGTAAGCCTCGTCACCTCACAAAAAGACTCTCAGAACACATGCTAATCATGCCCAGGCCGCCCTCAATGGAAGGCAAATCGCCTGCCCGCGCGGCCGCGTCCTCGGCGGCTCCTCCGCCCTCAACTTCTCCGCCATCCTCTACCCAAGCAAGGCCGACTTCGACGACTGGGCCGAGCTCAACGGCGACCAGAGCTGGAACGCAGAGGCAATGGCGTCGTACCTGCGCAAGTTCCACACCTTCAGGCCCGCGTCCGACGCCACGAAGAAGCAGATGGTGCTCGACTACATGGACGAGAGCAAGCAGGGCACCGACGGGCCTCTGCAGGTGACGATTCCCGACGGCTACAGCCCCTTCCACGAGGCCTGGGTCAAGGGGTTCAAAGAGCTCGGATTCCACGCGGGCGGCGATCCCATTGGCGGGAAGATGACTGGCTGCTTCACGAATCCCGTGTCCATCCACCCCGACACGAAGGCTCGCGAGTACTCGGCTTCGTCGTACTACACGCCCGAGGTGGAGAAGCGGCCGAACCTCGACGTCCTCACCGAGTCGGTGGTGGAGAAGATCGTCTGGGCCTCGGGCACCCCGCTGCGCGCAACCGGCGTGCAGCTGGTCCAAAGCGGCACGAAGCGCGTCATCCGGGTCCGCGACGGCGGCGAGGTCATCCTGTCGGCCGGCGCCATCAAGTCCCCGCAGATCCTGGAGCTCTCGGGCGTGGGCGACGAGCACCTGCTGGCCCAACATGGCATCTCAACCCACATCAACAACCCCGGCGTGGGCGAGAACCTACAGGACCACGTCGTCTCGAGCATCAGCTACGAGATCACCGACGACCAGATGAGCGGCGACAACCTGAAGCGCGACCCCGCACTCTTCCAGGCCGTGCTGGGCATGTACCAGGACTCCAAGAGCGGGCCCATGTCAGGCACCATGCTCGGGACCGCCTACCTCCCGCCCGTCGACAAGGACGGCGCCATCAGCGCGGCCGACCTTCGCAAGCTCGTCGACGAGCACCTGCACGCGTACCCCGACTTCCCGGCCAAGGCCGCGCAGTACGAGCTGCTCCGGCGGCGGCTGGCCGACTCAGAGCCGTCAGTCGAGTTCCTCTTCATCCCGATGCAGGTCAACAACAACGCCAAGAACACGATGCAGTACGTCTTCGGCAGCAACGAGCCCGGCAACTACGTCAGCGCCGTCCCGCTCCTCAACCACCCCTTCTCGCGCGGCACCGTGCACATCAAGTCCTCGGACCCGCACGCCGACCCGGCCATCGACCCGCGCTACCTCTCGCACCCGCTCGACCTCGAGCTGCAGGCCCGCCACACGCAGTACCTGGAGCGCCTGGTGCAGACCAAGGCCATGCAGGGCGTGCTGAAGAAGGACGGCAGGCGTCTTCCCGTCGCGGCAGATGCGAGCGACCTCGACGCGGCGAGGAAGATTGCGAGGGATCGCGCCTTCACTTGCTTCCACCCCGCTGGCACGTGCCCGATGATGCCGCGTGAGCTGGGGGGCGTCGTGGATAGCCGGTTGGTGGTGCACGGCACGAAGAACGTGCGGGTTGTTGACGCGAGTATATTCCCCTTGGAGCCGCTCGGGAACATCCAGGCTACCGTGTATGCCGTGGCGGAGAAGGCGTCGGATCTCATCAAGGCGGCTGGAAGGCGGTGAGAAGTTGTGCGTGGGTGTGTGTAGAAAACTTTTGTTGTAATTGATTGTACTGAAAGAACTCATGACTGGACGTGGTTGATGTGTGATGACTTCGACTGAGGTTTGTATCTGCAGCAACAGGTGATGAACAAAGCAGAACCAACCTCCTGACCCTGGAGACTCATCTTAAACGTCCAAGTGGTAATAACACCTTCCTACCTTTGATTACCTGACTTATAGACTTGAGCCGAAACAAGATGTCTGCATGCGACTAGTCTATTCTATGTAGCGCGGCGATTGATTCGGAGGTTGTACACGCCAACTCGATTCGGTTTAGTGGTGCTCCAGCATACATGACGGAACTCGGGGTGTTTCGGCACCGACGAGTCGGAGGCTGATGTCAGCGCTACCCTGAATGCTCGCACGATACTGCGTCAGGGACACACTAACCGGGCACTCGCAGGAGGAATTTGACCCGGTAGGGAATACGGTTGATCAGTGTTGTGGCCGCATTGGTATTCCGAGTCGAGGGAGCGGCCGGATGCAGTCTACCTAGCTACCCGACGAATTCCCAAACCGGCTTGTCTAACGCCAGCTTCAAGCCTCTGAATATTTTTCAAGCAGTGGATTATTGAAAGATGCAATTGGGTGGCCTGATCCCCACGCGCCGCAATCCTACATGCACGATATAGACTGACGCGGGGGCGGAGCGGAACATCGGTGTCTCGCACATTTCTAGGTAGTCGGCCGACCGAGCTGGCTGCTGACAACAGGTTATAAGAAGTGGCTGACGCTCTACTTGTAGTACAGGAGTCTCTATTCCACTCACCGTCCTACTCTCTCACATCATCCAGCATCCTCCATTTCCTAATCCCAACACAACACCACCACCACCAAAACCATGGCCCTCCGCCAAACCCTCCGCGCCCGCCCTCTAACCGCCAACTTTGGCCTCGCCGCCGCCGCCAGCATCACCGCCACCCTCCTCTACACCTTATACGCCACCCCAACCCAACCCCCCACCGTCTTCGGCACCTTCCGCCCCCGCCACCTCCGCCTCGAGAGCGTCCAAGACCTCAACCACAACACCAAACGCCTCCGCTTCGCCCTCCCCAACCCCGACGACCTCTCCGGCCTGCCTCTAACCTGTACGTCCCCCCCCCCTCCAACCACCACCACCACCACCACACACCCACCTCCCCCCCAATCCCAAGCCCTAACCAAAAAAAAAACCCCCCAGCCGCCATCCTAACCGCCTCCTGGCCCCCGGGCCACCCCCTCCCCCACCTCCGCCCCTACACCCCCATCTCCCTTCCCTCATCCCCCGGCCACGTCGACCTGGTCGTCAAGCGCTACCCGCACGGCAAGCAGTCGTCGCACCTGCACTCGCTCGCGCCGGGCGGCTCGCTGCTCTTCGTGACCAAGCTCCCGGGTTACGCCTGGAAGCCCGAGGCGTTCAGGCGGGTGACGCTGGTGGCGGGCGGGGCGGGCATCACGCCGTGCTTGCAGCTGCTGCGGGGGATCGTCGAGGGAGGGGAGCGGACGGAGGTGCGGTTGGTGTATGGGGTTGAGGGGGTGGGGGATGCGGTGCTGAGGGGGGAGTTGGAGGGGTTGGTTGGGAGGGCGGGGGGGAGGGTGGGGGTGACGGTTGTGTGTGGTGAGGGGTTGGAGGGGGAGGGGGAGGGGAAGGGGTTGAGGTGGAGGAGGGGGAGGGTGACGAGGGAGTTGTTGGGGGAGGTGGTGGGGGAGGGGAGGGCGAGGGAGGGCGAGATGGTGTTTGTGTGTGGGCCGCCTGGGATGGAGGAGGCGTTGGTGAGGAGGGAGGGGAGGGGGAAGGGGAAGGGGATTTTGGAGGAGTTGGGGTACGCGAAGGAGCAGGTGCATAGGTTTTGAGGATTTTTGGGTTTTGAGGATAGACCGGGGAGGCGGGATTAATGGCTCGCGTGTGCGTCTGCGGTTGGGGTTTTGGTTTGCATCAAGGGATTGGGTGTTCGAGGGAGTTTTGGTCAACGTTTCCTATCCTCATGTCAGCTCAGTTCTAAATACATCTCTAAGTTAAGAATTAATATTCTCTGAAAAGACAACGGCTAACGCGAATCCCTAGAGAGGGTAATCTGTTAGCATTCCGGTAATGGTATATCAAAACAGGGTCATTGCATCAAAAGATGGCCTCCGGTTTTAGCACTCCTTCTGCGTACCAACCAAACCACAAATGTGCCTCAGCCACCAAGCTTCCAAGCAAAGCAACCACAGAGCAAGACCAACCATCTTATTTACTTGCATCCAATCTCTCCTCCCTCTCCACTTCTCATACACCCATCGATCAGTACAATACAGGACCGAACCACCGAAGCCCGGCACGATAAGCCCCATCCTTAATCTATGTAAGTGAAGAGAAGAACCTATTCCCGTCTTCGCCTCTTCTCCCCCTAACCCCAGAATCCCCTGCTGAAAAATATACGCCCTCGAAATAGAGAGCAAAAAAAAAAAAAAAGGCCAAGCTTTGCAGAAACCCACCCACCACTCCAAACTTTTGTATCTCAATGACTCCAAAAGGGAAGAAGTATGTATGCGCATACCAGAAAAGAAAGCCCCTTCCCACCGTTCGTAGTTTGTGCAATGATGAAAACCGCCAACGCCTTTTCCCAACCCGCTCGCTGGCACGCCTGGAAAGAAAGCCGATACCAAAGACTTCGCCTCAGATAAGTAAGAAAAAAAGGCCCGAAGAAAGAAAGATATGCACAGAAAGGGGGGAAAGAAGTGAAAGAGAAAAAGTCCCAGAATCGCAAAATCCACCCTAAGCAGCCGGTCTCTCCTGCGCCAACGCAAGATATCCATTCAACGCCGCCGCCACGGCCGCATCGTCATGGTTACCACCACCACCACCATTCTGCTGCTGCACCGCCGGCCCATCCGAAGAGGAAACCATCGTGGTCGAAGTCGTCGCACCCGCAGAAGGAGGCGCCTGTCCATCCATCGGTGGGTTCGGTGCTGAGTTTGGTGCCTTTCCGCGATGCTCGTACGGCACAACCTTCAGCGACGAGGGCAGATGATTGCCGAGAGCAGGGCTCTGCAGCCCCGTCCGCATCTGCTGCTGCTGCTGCTGCGCCTGTAAGTGCGGCAACCCTGCACCCCTCCGCTCCATCTCTGCCTGCTGCTTCTTCTTTTGGACGAGATGGCCTTTGACACCCCTCAGGTACTTGATGGCGGCATCGACGAGGTGGCGGGGTTCGTTGCTCTGCTTGAGGGCTTGGAGCATTTCGCGGACCTGGGTTTCTGAGCCGATGTGGGGGCAGACGCGGCCAATGCCAAAGTGCGCGAGGCCGCAGAGATTGCAGTGTTCCGCGCCCGTGAGCTTGAGTGGGCAGGCGCCTACGAGGTGGGTGCGCTGGCAGGCCGGGCAGCGGCGGACGTGGCCGGCGAGGAGGGGGAGGTGAGTTGGGTAGCTTGGGGGAAATTGCGGTTCCGAGGCGCGTTGGAACCGTTTGACTGGATTGGGAGGAATGTTAGAAGCATAGAATGGGAATGATCCAACGCCGTGATGCAAGTGGTGGGAAAAGGATAATAGTAGTACAAGGGCCGTCTCGTCCTCTACTCGCTCGTGAGGTCGATGACCCGGTCTTGCGACGTGCTAGGAGGTGGGTTTGGCCTAGGAGCTTGCGCCCTGCCGGGGAGCTGTAGCCTGCGCGAAGACTGTGCACTGCGCTGGGTTTGTCGGCGTTGTGCCCTGAGTGCAGCCTCCCGCGTCGCCAGTGCCGAGCGGACAGCTGACGCCAGAGCTACGTTGAGCTCCGGCGTCAAGTGGCCACCGCGCTCCACAACACGAGCACGTGCGATGGTCATAGCTTCAAGGAAGGCAGGTGAAGGCGGTTGAGACTCACCAGTGGGTTCGGATTTCCTTGCCTTCTGAATTGCCTGACCAGACGCAGCCAAACCAGAAACTCGCCCACCCGGAGCAGGTGCCAGCTCACCTGGATCGACAGCCATGCCTTCGTCCGGAATGCTCTCCTCATTTTCGCTACCATCGGCCTGGAAGTCTGTATCGCTCTCACTGTCATCCCGGCCGCGCTGTCGCCGCGGCTTGGCGGGCGAGGCATCATCGGCAGGGCCGTCTTGGCGGTCGAAGTTGTAGTCGACAGCCTGAAAATTGACGTCAGTATAGGGCCAGAACAATAAAAAACGGGGATTACATACTCCGCGGGTACGCTTGCCACGACCAAGTGCCTGCTGTCTCGCTGCCGCCTCGGCCGCCGCCGCCTTCTCACGTTCGTGGAGAATTTTCTCCCAAACGGATGGATCAGGAGGAGCCTCGATCCCATCGTCGCTGTCACCCAATGAATCTTCGAGAGCACCAGAGTCGTTGGCCCAGACTCGAGCAAAGCTGAATTGTGCTTCCGCACTTGCATCGGTACCCGTCTTGGTATCTTCCATCTGGCTGCGATCAAGCAATTTCTCAATCGAGTTGTTGTCGTATTTGATCTCCTGGTCTGCGTTGTCCTCGGCAAAGAGTTCAGCGGCACCGTGCTTAAGTACGGATTCGACATCCTTCTCCTCCATGTCATCAGCATCCATGGACTCCACGACAACGTGGTCAAGAGCCATCTTCTTCCGGCCAATCTGCACGATTTTCTCCTCGGCACTCGAGCGCGTCATCAACTGGAAGCAGAGAACCTTCTTCTTCTGGCCAATGCGGTGAGCGCGAGATAGAGCCTGGATGTCTTGATGCGGGTTGAAATCGGGGTCCAAGATAATGACTGTATCGGCAGTGGCCAGGTTGATGCCGACACCTCCAGCACGAGTGGAGAGAAGGAAGGCAAACAACGGCGAGTCAGGCGCATTGAATTCATCGATCCGCTTTTGCTTCTCGAGTGATCCGACCGTTCCATCCAGCCGCTTATAGCCCATCTCTAGACCGTCCATGAAATCTTCAATGATATCGAGCATGTCAAGGAACTGGCTGAAGATTAGGACACGGTGCCCACGTTCCTTGAGCTTAGGCAGCATGAGCTCCAGGAACTGGAGCTTAGCCGAAGCCTCCACCAAGTTACGGTGGGAAATCGACGCGACTTCCGTACGCTCTTCGATTTCCCGGCTGTAGACGAACGGGTGACACAGGCACTTCCGCAATTGCATCAGGATGTTGCTAAGATTTGCGCGCTCATTAGGTTTGAGCTGATGGTCAGTTGAGAACAGGGCCTTGAGGAGCTCGGGGCTCTTGGCAAGAATGAGCTTGTAGAGCTTCTTCTGGAGAACGCTCATCGAAAGGGGCACGATGATCTGTGCCATTGGAGGCAGGAAGGTCAGGACTTGAGCCTTGGTACGGCGTAGGATGTATGGGCGAATCAGGTCATGGAGCTTCGTGACGTTCTTTTTAGTCATCTCCGAAAACTCCTCTTCAAGCTGTGCAGCATCGATACTGTCATCGAGGAACTGCAGGAGGTTGAAGAGCTCTCGTGCATTGTTCTGGAGAGGTGTGCCCGTAAGCAGAAGCCTGAAAGGAATCTTCAAAGCATTTAGAGCATTGTAGAGAATGCTGTTGTCGTTCTTCAGCCGCTGACCCTCATCGACAATGAGACCTGCCCAATTGACGCTCCTGAAGAATCTCCTACAGCTGTCGTCCGCAGCAGCATCGTAAGAAGTAACGACAACATGGCAGCGAAGGCTCTTACTGTTCTCCGGGAACATCTCGTACCGGTAAGCCATGTTGCGAGCTTGCGCAGATCCAAAGTATGTAACCACCCGGAGAGAGGGTGCCCAATGCTTGATTTCTCTCCGCCAGTTGGGACAGGTGGAGTTGGGGACCACGACCAAGAATGGAAAGCAGGAATGATCTTGGATCAATGTTGCCAAGAATGCGATGACCTGGATCGTCTTACCTAGACCCATCTCGTCAGCGAGGATGCCGTTCTTCTTCGAGTACCACTGGTAGTAAAGCCAATTGAGGCCGTCGATTTGATACTTCATCAACTCCATGCCAGCTTGTAGAATGTCGGGCTGCTTCTGCTTCTCGAGCTTAGTAAATGGTTGTGAGCGCGCCTTCTCCAGGCGAGCCTGAAGGGGTCCCTTCTTAGGCGTAGTAGTGTAGCGGCCCAGCACCCAGTCATTGTAGGCGGTGACGAAATCGGTCCAGCGGTCGCCATCTTCGGGAACAGGCACCTTCTCCCAGACGGCGTCTTCGTAGCCGAGACCTTTGTACTTGATGAGGGCCTCATCGACTTCCTTGATACGCGCCTTGTCAATGTCTTCCGTTCGTATATCGACGATGCTGGTATACTTCACATCCAGGACAATATCAATGCGAAGGAACTCTTCCGGAATCGCATCCTCGGTCCTCATCTTCGGGCCAGTCTCTTTCTTGAAAAAGGCCTTGCGCATGACGAAGGCTGTGATTCCCCACGTCCAAGCTCCCGACATCCAAGAGGCCCGGAAGTAGGACATCTTGTCCCATTTGATGAGATACGCCTTGTCGTCCTCTTCTACATTCTCGCAAGATGTTCCGGCATGGTAATTCTCCTCGTCGACCGGCTTCCAGGCAATGATTCCGGTGACCTTCGCAGGCATTTCGCTACACTCCTTGCATTTCCAATTCTGGGAGTACTCCGTGAACCGACGCTCGGCGGTATCTTCCTCGTCTTCCAAAATATCCATGTGGTGGGCAGACTTGGGGGGAAGATGGTGGAAATGGAAGCCGCGCCAGCAAGACGTGCAGCGGAAGAGAACGTTGGATGAATTGTTGAGGAGGCGGGGTTCCACCTGAGTGATGGGGTCATCCCCGTCGTTATCCTCACGCTCGCGCTGCTCCTGCATTGCCGTCTTCTTCTGGCGGAATTGCTTGCACGCTGTACCAGACTCCTTGCATACTTGGCACCTTGAGAGATCGGGAGCGAGGAAATCTCTCCTGTGTTGCGCGTTGACACAGCGACGGCACTGCAAGACAAAGTCGTCCTCGGCTACCTTCGTCACGAGGTGCTCACGGCCAGTGCGGTGGCCAAGGCAGCCCTTGTGATAGGCGAGAAGACAGCCCTGGCAGTAGATCAGCGGACCAGTGGTTGGGCCTTCCTGGCAAGTGTCGCACTGCTGAAGATGTCTGTTACGGAAAGGGTCGTCGCGAGGAAGCACCTGGAACACTTCACGAGCCCCGGTAGCTTTTGGAGGAGCTGGGCGCTTGGGCTGGTCATCTTGGTAGACTTCCCGATCAATACCCATCTCTTCCATATTCTCCTGGTTGCGTGTGGCTCGATCAGAGCGACGAGTCCGCTGATACTTGGATGATAGCTCAACATCTGAGCCCCTCTTTCTCTTCTTGCTCGGGAACACGTCCGACCTCAGGCGGGGAATGCCGTCCAAGGAAGAGTCGCTCTCATCTTCCGATTCCTCAATCTCCTCATGGTAGGTTTGTCTGGTGAGGCGGGCAGAGGCCCGGCCCACCGGCTTCGGCTTTTGACGGGTGCTTCTCCGCAAAGCCGGTCCACTGCTGTCACTCGCTTCTTCGTCTTCACCATCGTCGTCATCGTCGGAAGAGAGCGTAATCTGATTGCTTTGGGATCTGGTACGAGTCGGGCGCGCTGAACGGCTGAAGAGCATGCCGCGCTTGCCGCGCCGCGTCCTGCTTGTACTTGCACTGGCCTCCTCGCGGTTGAGGTGAAGTCTGACCTTCATGTTGCTGGTAAGCTCGTCGTCAGAGGATGAATCCGGTCTGTTCTGGAAGCTCTCAAGAGCGGTGGCGCCGTTGTCAAGTTCCAAGAGTCGTTCGAAGGAGACCTAGACCGGATCAGAATTGGTTCAGCAGTTGGCCAGCGGTGGGTGGAAAGGGTGAAGAGGGAAAACGTTGAAGGAAGTTTAAAAGGGTGGAAGTAGTTGGTAGAAGTGAAGGGGGTGTGTTAAGCAGTAGCCTGCAAATCTGACGACCAGGTGATCGTCTATTTGTGCTCTTTCCTCTTTCGCGTGTAGCTTACTGACCGTTGCAACGTGAGTGTCCCCAAACATCACCTCGTACTCCACCATGCCGTCCGCGCTCTCGGACTCCTCCAAGACCTTGTAGATCTCGTCTGAGCCCTCCACGAACTCATATTCGTCTAAGTTTAGTATCGGAGACGGTACGATCCTAACCTCTTTCGCAGCGGCTGGGGGAGTGGACATTCGGAGTGGAGGCGATCTGGATGAAGACCAGTGATCCACGGCGGACACCATCTCGATATCGGATCCGTCTGACATTTTGAGGTGAAAGTCCACGGGAGCGGAGTCGGTGATGCACTGAAGCCTTTGGTTAAAGAATCGTGGGTGCGTGAAGCCTGTTCAGAGGTGCTCGAGGCGCGCCGGCGACGAAGGTGGAAATGGTAGAAGCGTAGCGGCTGCGCGAGCCGAGGGCGAAGGAGTGGAGCACCGTAGGCGGCGGGGAGTTGGGCGCGGCGAAAGAGGGAGAAGCTACGACTGGTTCAAGCCATTGGCGCGAGCGTGGTAGGTGAATGCGGAGTGACAGAGGTGGTCATGGCTGGGCAGTGGACGCGGAGCGGGAAGACGCGTCGCGGCCACGATTTAAGTGCCCGCGTCCGAGTGTGATGGCGGAGGGAACGTGCACCGACGGGAGCGCCGCATCATCACCCACTATTTTCTCGAACGCGCCGGCCGCTCAATTCACCACACAAGCACTTGCGCCACGCTGCAATGCTTCCGTCCACCCTTCGGAGCAGCCAAACCAGGTCGCACAACCTTTACCGATGCCTCAAATCCGCCCAATGTTATTCGTACGGTAGCCGCGCAATCTCAACAAACTCCGCCATCGCGCGCGCTCTGCGCCAGGAAAGCTATGCTGGAGGGAAGACTCGCCCTCTATTTCGCAAGGAATTGGCCGAATATGACTACAAGCGGGATACACTTGGCGCACAACAAAGGAATGAGAAGTACCGTGCCAGGAAAGAGCGTGAAATGGAGGAGGCGAAGTCCCGGAGCGCTGGTAAGCGCGGAGCGGATACCACAGAGCGCGAAGCAGACACCACAGAGCACGATGCAGACAGCACAGAGCACGATTCAGACAGCACAGATTTCAAGCCCATTGCGAGGCGGCGGCCACGCGGAGACATAGGTTGGTATGAGCCTCGAGCTACCTCTTGACTCTGTGCGACTGACAAGAGGAAGACAGACCAAGAGTCAATGACCCAGTTGCAGTGCCGCACACAACCGCTGCGTCACAGTTTATCTACGGCTTTTCCTCTGTGAAGGCCGCTCTCGTCTCCAACCGAAGGAAGCTATACAAGCTATACATCCATGACCGCGCATACTCGCGGGCCAAGCAAGGTGTCAAGGCCGACACCGATCCTTCAGTCAAAGAGGATGCAGGTGCCGATCAAACACTTGACGATCTTGCTACACGGAACTCAAACCTCGAAGTGAAGCATGTCGATGATGACTTTCTTCGAGTCATGGATAAGATGAGCGACGGCAGACCTCACAACGTATATCCATCACCTTCCCGTACTCTCAATGATAGCACCGTGACTGACTGGACTTAGGGCTGTATCCTCGAAGCTTCCCCGTTACCTGCCACGCCCGTCCAATTTTTACGACCCGCCACAAGGGGCCGCCCGCATTTCCAATTTGAACCCGACGTGCAAACTCGAGAGGAAAAGAAGATCAATGGCACCGACAATAACTTGTCATACAACAGCCACGGGTGGAGGTTTCCCCTAATATTATACCTCGACGGCATCGTGGACACGGGCAACGTCGGCGCCATCATCCGCTCCGCGTACTACTTCGGTGTCGACGCCATCGCCATCTCCAAGCGCGCCACAGCGCCCCTCGACGCCGTCACGATCAAAGCCTCGTCGGGCGCTGCCGAAGCCATGCCCATTCTGACGGTGCGTAACCCGCTGGAGTTCCTGTCGCGCAGCTCCATCAACGGATGGCGCATCTACGCGGCCGACGCGCTGCCGCCGCCCGTCGACAACTTCAACGTCACAAAGGACCACTTCCGCTTCGCGCTCGACCCCCAGAACACGTCGCCGCTCATCTCCTTCAGCCGGCCCCACACCCGCGCTGTGCTGCACGAGCACACGCCGCTGCTCGCGCACCCCACCATCCTCATGTTCGGCGGCGAGAGCAAGGGCTTCACCCGGAGCATCCGCGCAAAGGCCAACTACCTCGTCGGCATCAGGGGCACGAAGGGCCTCGATCTCGGCATCGACAGCTTGAACGTCAGCGTCGCGGCGGGGTTGATTATGCTAGAGCTGTTGCGCAAGCCGATGATCACGAAGAGGGCGTCGGAGATATTGAGGAAGCCAAGGGTGCGCGAGACGGGAGACGACCTGGATGACAAGGTCGAGCATTCTGAGTTGCTCTTTTAGATGTTCACGAAGCTTCTGGAGAAGTGTGGTGTATATGAAAGAGACCTTCTAATTTTATGTATGTATCAAAAGGAAATCCATCCCAGTCATGACCGAAGCAGTCTTGGCTTTTTCCAGCATTACGTGCATGATTCGAGGAAAACCAATGCCAAGCCCCCCTTTTCCCATCCAATAGTAGAAGCTCCAAGAACTACAAAACACCAACGAAAAGGAAAAGAGAAGACAAGAGCAGACCCAGCCCAGGAACTCCATGCAAGTCATTATTATCGTCCAAGCTTTAGAACCATGAGGAGAATAAACGACAAAAATAAAAAGGAATAAGAGGCCAGCCAGCCAGCCCCAACCCAAGACGTATTATTCCCCCAAGGAAAACGGCCATTCCCCAAGCAGGCCCACCCGTCTCCGTGCGCGAAGCCTGAGCGCCAGCACCATCCTTGCCACAAGGCCATAGAGCAGGGCCAGCCTCGCGCTGACCGTGAAGACGATGTGCGAGTGCGCTCTGAAGGTTGACGGGAGAAATTGCATACGGGAGGAGATGCGAGAAGAGCAGTAGCAGCGCGACAGTGAGGATGATGGCGACGACGACGACGACGAGGGCGAGGGCGAAGGTTCAAGCAACGGGCGCCGCGGTACAAACAGCTCATATTGCGTGAGCAGGACGCGGAAGGGATCCATCAGCAGCCCCACCCCCCCTCCACCTCCCCGCCCTCAAACCGCCCCCGCTCCTCCGCATCGCCTTCTCCGCCCTCAGCACCCAGCGCGCCGCCACCGGCTTGGTGCAGCACCACCCCGCCCCTCCTCCCCTTCCTCCCCTTCCTCCCCGCCGCCATCACGCCCCGCCCCTCAGCCTTCCTCCTCTGATCCTCCGCCCCACCACCGACCCACGCCCCGGCATAGCTGACCAGGAAACTCTGCACCTTCCTCTCCTCCTCTTCCGCCTCCGATCCAGAGCCCCACGCGCCGTCCACGCTCGACGGCGCCCTCTTCGGCGGCGGCGGCGGCGGGCGCTCGACTAGCGTGTCGCAGCGGCCGCCGTATTTGGCGAGGAGGAGGGTGTAGCCGGTGCCGGCGGAGGTGGTGGGGTTTGTGCTTGCGGCGGCGGCGGCGGCGGCGGCGGCGGGGACGCTGCCGCGAGGGGGGGAAGGGGGGGAGGAGAAGATGTCGTCGTCGTCGGCGTCGGCGGAGAGGGTGGCGGTGGAGGAGGGCGTGGCGTAGGTGGGTGAGGTGGGGGGGTTGGCGAGGTCGTCGTCGGCGTCATCGTCGGCGTCATCGTCGGCGTCGGCGTCGTTGAGGCCGAAGAGGAAGAAGGTGGTGGGGGATTGGGTGGTGCGGAGGCGGAGTGATAGGGGGTCGGTGTCGCGGGTGTAGCCTAGGAGTCCGGGAGGAGTGGTAGGGGGCACTTTGGGGGTTTTTTGTGAGCATTGAGGTGCGGGTGGGTCATTTTTGGTTTGTGCGTACTGGTGTCTCTCTCTCTTGATGCGGTAAAGAATGGTGGGATGGTCTGAGAAGCGTCGTTGAGGGTGCTGCTCGACGGATTGGCGGTTGGAGGTTGCATCACTGCTCGAGTCTTCTTCCCGAGGGGGATGAGGCGGTTGGTGGAGGTGCAGGACGGGAACAGCTGCCGGCGGAACCGGGGTTATAGCGCTCGCAGAAGCAGCAACGGGTGGGAAAATGGACCTCTTGCAGTGACGCAAGAAGCTACCAAAGTGTTGAACGGAGGCGTGACGTGTGTTGCGGTGCGGCTCTCGTGGCAGATGCGAGAGCGATCATGTCGGAGCTTGGGGTCCTCCTAAGCAGAGGGGCTGTGTGCAGACCGCCCAGCTGGCAGCCATAGTTTCAGCCTTCCTCCAACGACCGGGGTCGGAAGGGAAGTGCCGTACATGGTCGAGAGTGAAACAGAGCAGGAAGGACGAGTGAGGGAGAGCGGGCGGTGTTTGCAGAAGTACTGCTTCATTTTTAGCCGGATTATCGTGATCTAGAACGCCCGGATGGAAGCATCTCTTCCTCGTCTTCATCAACGGAACAGGGCTGCGGGGTACGCCGGGTGACGCAATGGCCGGCTTATCGCATTTTCCATGGTTACACAAGAAGGAAAATTCTGGGCCGGGCCGTAAGAACTCACTTGCTCTCCACCGCGTCTCAGCCGCTTTCCTCACGTCCCGTGGCAGTGCAGGGAGAGGATTGTGACGTCTGCCAACACGCTCGAAAGACTTCCAGACTGAACCGGTGAAGACGTGGCTATGGGAAAGTGTTGCGATGAAGGCGAAAAAGAAAAGAAATGACGTAGGGAGAAGGTTGCCTGCGGATCTCCAGCAGTTGCCTGACTGGGGGCTTCCACGCGCCATGTTGATCATACCTAGAGTTGCTACCATTGGAAACGCTGACGTTCAGATACGAGCACGTCCACTGAAAAGGTTCAGGTGATGAGAAGAGGTTGAGGTAGAGTTCAGGGTCCGCCAAATGCCTGGCGTGGCGTGGCCAAGCTCGTTTCGGCTGCAGGGTCAATGACTCGAGACATGGCGGTGGAAACCGCGGTGAGCACAATGGCACGTGGGTGGTTCGCAGGATCAGAGCATGTTCATGCGTTTCAAAACCATCCCGTCATGACGTCTGTGGGTGCTGCCTAGCAATGCTCAACAATGATCCGCACTACGTAATATCACCTGGAAGGAAAAAGCTATCAATTTGAGTTGAGAGAAAAGGATTAGACATTTCGAATATTGTATTAGACGGTAATGCTGACTTGTCCATGCCGACCAAGAACAGCCCGTTGACATGAAATAAAACGCTTCAGTTCTTCGGTTCGGCATCAAGATATTAGTCGTCGGAACTCATTCCCAGTATTACTCCCTTCATCCTTGCCAGGGTCGCATTAAAATTAGGTGGTAGTGGTGCATATTTCGCACGAAACGCCTTCGCTATGCAAATCGTCGAACGTGATGAATCGTTACTCCGTCTTGGGGAAGTACAGCTTTAGCCTTCCCTGCAAATTCTTCCTCACGAGATCATAGACCTCAGTGGCCAAATCTGTCGACCAGAACGCCACACCCAGCTCTTGAGAAGTGTACCAGCTAGCTCGGTCCATGTTGCCGCTGCCAAGCACCACAAACTCTTCGTCGACGATCGTAAGCTTCAGGTGCGATTGCACCGGCTCCGGCTCGTCTTTCTCGGCCTCTTTGCGGGGTTCGTAGTACTCGATGTGAAGCCGTCCGCGGATGTTGGGGTGGCGTGGCGGGTCCCTCTCCGTGTCGTAGATCGGTGTCTCGACAGGCAACTTCTTGTACTTCCTGACAAGCCTGCAGACCTGCATCGATGTCGTCGTACCGGCTGTGCCAAGTTGTTCGAGAATCATGAGGCGCTCACTGGTGACGATCTCGACGTCAACACCGCGGGCGAGCGCTGCCAAGAGCGCGTTGAAGACCCAAGGACAGGTCAAGTTCGGTGTCTGAATATAGATTGAGAACTTTGCCCTCTCAAACAGCTTTAAGAGGAACAGATTCAGAGGCGTC
Source organism: Dothiorella sarmentorum (assembly GCA_023082095.1). Lineage (NCBI taxonomy): Eukaryota > Fungi > Ascomycota > Dothideomycetes > Botryosphaeriales > Botryosphaeriaceae > Dothiorella > Dothiorella sarmentorum. Next base: position 189,654 of record JAJMVL010000031.1, on the reverse strand, counting down.
GTCGGTGGGTGCGGGGCCCTAAGGCACGGTATGGGCCTGAATTGGGGATTGACGTGGTGGGGCGATGGTAGGAAGACTGTGGGAATTGTATCCCCGATTGTGCTGTTCAAGTAAGAAAGCCACGGCGGAAGCTCTTGAACGACGCTCAAACGACGGTTGAGCATGGCAATGGGATCCTCTTTGGTCTTGGTCAGCTGCAGTGGGGGAAGTTCACCCGAACCACGGCCCCAAAACTCATGCCAAAACTTGACGAAGTTGGCAACGATGGGGCCGGAAAGTGAGAGGCAGCCTTCGAACCATTCCTCGTAGCTGACGTTGCAACTCGGGAGGAAGACAAGCTGGCGGTCGACGCAGACGAATTTCGGGTGCATGACGCTGAAAGGCCTGACAAAAATGCTCTTAATCTCGAGGTCAAGGCCAGACAACTCCTCGGGTGGAGGCAACCCCAGCTTTGTCTGCCACTCTGATGGCGGGTAGACATATCCATCAAGCGAGCCAGTTTGCAACAGCTTTTGGAACAACGAGCGTGATGAGAAGCCAATGCGAACGCGAATCTTGGGCGCACCAGCGTCGCTGGCGTGGTGAGACTTGCGAGACAAAATCTTCAGCGACTTTGACAGCTTCTCGAGCGAGGGAGAGCGAGCCCAGAAGCACGTGATGAAGAGAATCTCGGATTGTGCATTCTCAATGCGTGTCAAGGTCTCGGCGAAGATGCTGTCGCCGGTGCCGACCTGGAATGAGTGCACGTGCGAGGTAGAAACGAGACTCGACGTGTTGTTAACGAAGTAGTCAGGGTCATCTTTGGTATTCGAGGTGCTTTCGGATAGCGAGTGAGACCAGTCGGCGACCAGGTCAGTGAAGTTGTTGCGCTCGTTTGCGGGGGCTGTGTTGGCGTCGCCTGGTGGCGTCAGAGTATAGGTACTGTCGTCGTCCATGTCGAAGCGAGTGGAGGATAGCGAACGTGGGTTTGCGAGAAAGGATGATGTTCTCTTGGCTAGACTGTGCCTAGTTTATATGAAGCATCAACATAGCCACTTCTGGATACGAAGGGAAGTGGGCGAGCTGCGCCCGGGGATCCTCAGTACCAAAAATAGCGGCAAGCGACTGGAGCATCTCAGAGGGCTCGTGCTCTGGTTGTCAGACAAGATGTTGTGGTGCTTGCGTAGCGTTTGCCACGACAATTGTGCTGCCTGGAGAAAAGGCCAGCAGAGGGAGGCGGAGCGTTGGCAGTGAGAGAGTGAGATGAGCCTATGACGCGCGAAGCGACGCGTCGCCCACCCGCCGCGCCGGGTCAGTCCAGCCAAGGGCAGGAGCGATCGCCCCGGCAAAACCGCGGCGGAACTTTTTGAAAGCGCAACACCAGAGCTTCTATCCGCGACTTTCTGCCCCACCGATACAACGCAGCCCCCAACAGTCCACACTGCTCTGCGCTGTCGACATGCCAATTACGATCCTTCGTCCCGCCGCGGCGGCGCCTGTATACTCGCGCCCAGAGTCTGACGATGAGGCTGACGATTTTGACTCGGAAGGTGACGTCGACATGGAAGGCGCAACCCGCGCCTCCAAGCGCGCCCGTGTCTCTCACAAAAGCATCGTCACGCCTGGAGAGACGGTGACGGATGACCCACAGTGGATGCGGTACGTCCATTCGACCGAGTTTATTTTAAGCATATGCTAACGCTGCGCCTCCAGAGGTCACGGCACCTACGTCCCAGATGGCAGCACTGAAATCGTCTCCACGGTCGCCGGCACAGTCCTGAAGACGAACAAGCTCCTTTCCATCACACCGCTCCGCGCACGCTACATACCGGAAATCGGTGACCTTGTGGTCGGCCGCATTGTCGAGGTCCAATCCAAGCGTTGGCGCGTGGATATCTGCGCGCCGCAACTTGCTGGCTTGCCTCTCTCTGCCATTAACTTGCCCGGCGGTATTCTGCGCAAGAGAACGGCTGTTGATGAGCTGAATATCAGGACCTTCTTCACAGAGGGAGACCTGCTCGTTGCCGAGGTCCAGACTATACATCAGGATGGAGCGGCGTCCCTGCACACGCGAAGCTTGAAATACGGAAAGCTGAGGAACGGATATTTCCTGTCTGTGTCAGGTACGGGCGGCGGCGGTGGCAGGAGTGGTGGCGTCACTCGCTCGAGACGCCAGGTTTTCACGCTGAGCAGCCCCCGTGGCGGCGAGATTGACATCGTTTTGGGTGTCAACGGCTACATATGGATATCGAAACACGTGGAGCCTCCCAATGCAGGCAAGGACGTTAGCATCACCCGCATCGAGGAGAGCGTGTCAAAGGAAGTCTATTCAAGCCAGAACGACGACATTGAGGTTGAGACGAGGCGGGAGATCGCCAGAGTCGCCGGCGTGATCAGGGCGCTTGTGGAGTCTGGCGTCCGTGTGGACGAAGACACCGTCGTAAAAGGCTACGAGGCCGCCCTTGAGTTGGAGTTCGAGGAGGCTAGCGACGGAAAACAAGGAGCGGATTACCTTGGGGGCGAACGGGGCAAGAGGGTTGTGGAAATCGCTCTCAGCAATGCATAAGTCTGGTGAGACGCGTGCAGATCTGCCAGTGAGAGTGCCTGGTAAGAGAGATATACCCCTGTTCTCAATCAAAACATCGAATCTCCATGGCGCTTCATGCATGCCAGGGCCACCCTGCAGTTGCGTTGCTGCGCTCATTCGCGGAATGACGTATCCCTTATATCATCTGAGACTCCGTATCTCGTGTTGGGTTCCGCAGCAGATCTCAGCTGTTAAGGAAACGATTGGTACCAACGTTTCGACCGAGCCGATATGACCGCCACTGTCATCTTTCAACGTGAAAGTGACCACTTCCGGGAGTGGATTTTTACGCACAGGAGAAGCGTCAACATGAGGTAGGGTCCGAACAAATCCGTATACGTTCCAAGAGACATTCAAATCATTCTTCCAACTTTTTTTCCCCCATCTCCACTCACTCTACTTGTGTACTCCAACGTAATCCACCAGTTTGCAAGGAAAATCAACGACTGAGACTACCCCGGCCGATCAACACTTGACACCGCGTAGCCGCGCGGATGCAGGACACAAGCAGCCGGCGGGGGCTCAACCTCAACCCGTCCGGGGTAGTGCAGAAGGAACACGTCCCCTGTCCAGGGTTGCCTGGTGGGCGGGCACACGGGCGTTCTGCATCATCTCCTCAGGACGTCGCTCCGACGTGCGGCCCGCTCTCCCCCCGACATGTCACTGGCCAACTTTTGCACTGCGGGGCCGACGGGCCGGCCCTGCGCCTGGTGTGATGATAAACTTGCAGCTACCCTTCTTTAAGGTTCGGAGATGTGCCGCCGATCTGACCCATGCCGGGGCACCTGCAGGCGGGGCTGCGCGGAAAGGACGCTGAATGGCGCGGTTACTGACGATGAGTCGACCTGCATCATCCGACATGACTGCGGCCGCTGCGCTGCTTGATGACCCGAGCTGACGTTTTTCGTGTGTGACAAACGGCCGTCCTTCCTGTTCGTGGTTCGCATCTGAGCGCGAACTACAGCCGATCTCGAGGTTCTGGAAGCGACGGAACCACGTGGAGTCGGGAATACATAGCGGTCGGAACTCGCCAGCAGGGCTTCTGGCCAAAGAGGCTCTTTCGTCCCGTGTTCCGCGAGCCTATGAGCGTTCAGGTATCACCGCGCTCAGGATCTTGCAGCCCACTGTTGCAGAAGCAATGCAGGTCAAGGTCACCTCTCCCGAGATATATTCATTTCTTTCTTCCGGTGGCAATCCCAAGTGTTCGGTTTCAGTCGCCTTCAAAGCTGCAAATCTCCTGCACCGTTGCCCTGTTGCTGTGAAGGGATCGGTCCACCGCCCTATTTGCCTGACCGCACTGCAACTCCATTGGACCTCGCCCCGCTCCCGCATCAATCATGACCTGCCCGGAAAAAGTATACTTTACAGCCCTCCCAACGAGCCTTCGGCGGTGCCACAATGCGGCATCCAAAGCGTGCCTGGCGGACCTGCTTGCCCAACCGGATGCGCAGCCTTGCTTCCCCGATTGCAGTCGTGCTACAATGACCACCACAACACCAAGCCACAGGAACATGCCTCCTGGCCAGCGCATCGAGGAAGAAAAACGAATGATAGCGGCTGTTGACCGCCGCCAGAGCAGGCAGACAGAGTTCCTTTTGACCGCTTTGACATGTCTCATATTTGCGAGAGAACCCCATGCAAGGCGTATCAGTGAAGCCGCTATAAATCCATACGCTGAATCCTCTGATTGTTGATGTCCAGCCTCACCGCACTCCCCACAGGACAGCGACCTCCACAGGGCTGCGACCTTCAGAGGATAGCAGCTCCACAGAGCCACACCTCCACCAGACCGCACCCCCCCAACACCAATCATGCCAACAACACCCTCACCCAGTACGCATCCCCCCCTCCCCTCCCATCTCCACCCCAGCTAACACCGCCCAAAAGCCCCCCCCACCCTCGCCACCGTCCTCCACCGCGACACCTCCCCCCTCTCCACCTACCTCCGCCACGCCCACCACTTCAACTGGGACGACTTCCTCGCCCTCGTCCAACGCAGCTCCGCCGCCGTCGATATCGGCACCAGTCAAGAGCTGTCGCTGTGCTCCGACCCGACGACCTGCCGCCGCCGGCGGGCTTCTTGGTCGGCGGCGGACCATCGGCGCGGGTGGGGGCAGACGAGGTTTAGGGCTTGCTCGCTGCCTGCTGCTGATGAGGGGCGGGGAGGGGGGGTGTTGCTGTTTGAGCGGATGAGGGAGGATGTTGGGGGGGTGGGGGCGTGGGTGGAGTGAGGGTGGTGGTGGCGCTGGCGGTTGAGGTTCACTTGGTGGTGGGGGTGGTTTCGGGGTCTTGGAATCTGGATGTGTCGCTTTTGTTTAGCTTGAGTGGGGAGCGCCTACTCCTCCTGCCACTAGTTGTTTTGGAATTAGTGGTGTTGTGCATGTTTTTGGGAGTCGATGAGAGAATGCAGCGGTGTTGGTTAAACTACTTGTGAGATGTCTCCAGGAGCATGTATTCACGGTTTCGAAAAGCGTGGTGTAGTTACTACACCTTGTAAACGTTCGACTAGTCACCTCCAATTCTCAACTGCCACTATCCCCTGGTCATACTACATCTTCTCTGGTGGTACAGTGGCTGTCGTCGTCTTAGGGAAGGCAGCTGTAATTCCTTGCATAACCTGGATAGGTCGATATTTTTGCATTTCAAAGTTAGCAAAGGGAAGCAGTTGGAGCGCGGGGCATTTCAGCATCCCTATCATGCATGCCATCATCTTGCATATTCTACGATTAGCATTCGGAGTATATGTAAGCTCGTATTTCTCTGAGGTTGGCCGAGTCCTCTCTCACTAGAGCTTTTACCTCAACCATCGCCATCATGAGTAAGTGAGTCGACTTAGAGGACTTTTGCAGTACTAACTTGGAATGTAATGCTAGAAGTAGCATAATCATCGGGTAACCAAGTCGGGGATGCGGAGAGAAATCGAACCACTTCAATGTTCTTCTTCCTGATCTTCGTGAGTCATCCACTTGATCATTCCGTAGACGTGATTTTAGGAACCGGTGCTGTACTACCAACCACTCAAACCTTCCATATACAATATCGGGCGTGCTACATGGCGGGGAAAGGTTCAGCCGGGGGCTATTCTCTCTTCCGCCTCTTCCCCGCATCACACATCCCACCTCCGATTACCGCTCTGCCCCACCAACTGACGTGATTGCCATCTCCTATAGTTTGTCATCAACATCGGAAATTCTCCACCTGAAGCTCTCCAGACTCAATTGATAAAGAAATCCTCTCCACTCGCCTCGCGCTCAACTCCACCAACTTCCTACGAAGCAGCCATCCTTCAACGCGCAACAACTCTCTCGCGCCCTCAAATTCCTCAGATCCACAAGGAACCCAACCAAAAAAAAAAAAAAAAAACCAAGATGTCCTCCCCACCCCAAAAACCCATCCAAATAGCCATCCTCGACGACTACCAATCCCTCCACACCCCCCACTTCGCCTCCTTCCCCCCCTCCGACCTCCACATCACCACCCACCCCGACACCACCACCTCCCTCGCCGCCCTCACCGCCCGCCTCCACCCCTACACCATCATCTCCACGATGCGCGAACGCACCCCCTTCCCGGCCGCCCTCCTCCACGCCCTCCCCAACCTCCGCCTCCTCCTCACCACCGGCCTCCGCAACCGCGCCATCGACCTCCCCGCCTGCGCCTCCGCCGGCATCGCCGTCGCCGGCACCGCGTCCGAGCAGGCGCCGGCAGCAGGCCTGTCCAAGACGACGCAGCACGCGTGGGCGCTGATCCTCGCGCTCGTCGACAACGTCGCGCGCGACGACGCCGGGCTCCGCGGGGGAGCGTCGTGGCAGGCGAGCGCGGGGCTGAATGTGTTTTTGGCGGGGAAGACGTTTGGGGTGGTGGGGCTGGGGAAGCTGGGGACGGCGGCGGCGAGGATCGCGGTGCTGGCGTTTGGGATGCGGGTGGTGACTTGGAGCGCGAATTTGACGCAGGAGGGGGCGGATGAGCGGGCGGCGGAGGTGGGGTTGGGGAAAGGGGTGTTTGAGGTGGTGGGGAGTAAATTGGAGTTGTGCAGGGAGGCGGATGTGTTGAGTTTGCATTTGGTGCTGAGTGAGCGGACGGTGGGGGTGGTGGGGAGGGAGGAGTTGGGGGCGTTGAAGCGGGGGGCGGTGGTGGTGAATACGGCGAGGGCGGGGTTGGTGGATGAGGAGGCGTTGTTTGAGGTGTTGGATAAGGGGGCGATTAGGGGCGCGGCGTTGGATGTGTTTTGGGAGGAGCCGTTGCCGGAGGGGGATCGGTGGCGGACGACGAGGTGGGGGGAGGAGGGGAGGAGTCAGGTTATCTTGACGCCGCATACGGGGTATATGTTTGAGGAGACGATGGACTTTTGGTGGAAGGAGACGGCGGCGAATGTGAGGAGGTTTTTGGATGGCGAGGAGCTGGAAAATCGCTTGGTTTAGTTGGGTTCTCCCGGGAACGACTTCCCTCAGTTGAAAGTCTCAGTCATGCATGTTGATGTAAATCACTTAGAGAAACTATGTAGATTTCAAACACGGGCTATTCCAGAAAGATTAACATGGAACCATTACGGAGAATATGCAGACGCTCTTCCAAACGTGCCAGCATAAGCTATGGTAGCTGTCGTCCCGTTGACCATTGCAGGACCACCAACGGTCAAATCGGATACCATCTTTGTGACGTGTTTGTCTCGATATATCCCACCGATCACCGTGACTGGAAAAAAGGTGGGTGTCCTCAAAACGGGTACCACGGTCCCTGACCCAACCCACTCGCTACCAACAAACGGGTCGGCATACGCAAACAAGGGACCAAAGACGCAGAGAGAAAAAAGGAAGGGTTGAGGAACGATGCGATTTGAACGCATCACTTTCGAGAACAAATCTGGCTTCCGACGCTGTGAGAGGTATTAATATCATATGCTGTGGCGTCTCGACCCATGGAGAAACTTACTGCTACCGTTTCGCCACGCCCTCTGTCATGAAATACTCATGGGACTTTGTTCGCTGTTATGGTTTGGTCTATTCGCACCCGGCAAGTTAGATATAGCCACCACCTTGTAGCACGCGTTTGTTGACTCTGGCTGGACAAGAACAACCTGCACGCAAACCCATGAGCCCCTATCACATACATCTCAAGCGTACTTCTTACCAACGACAGGACATTTCCACCCTGAGACTTGAAAAGCTGCAGTGTCCAACCACCTCCGAATCATCCTGTTCCGTGTCACTCCAAGCCCTGATCATCCCCACCGCGCCCAAACTCCGAAACGTCGCTTCCGGTATGCACACCCCTCTCCCGCCGCCGTTTCTCGCCAGGCCAGAAGCGCTCTCGAAACACCACCCCCCGCCTGGACGCAATCTTCCGCACCGTATCGCCATCCTTGTTCGCAATATCAACATCCACCCTCCCTTCTCCCAGCTCAACCAGCGCCTCCGCTACACCGTAATGCTCGTTCACCACCGCCAAGAACAGTGCCGTATACCCATCGACGTCGACGGCATTCATGTCCACCATCTGCGGACCCAGACGAACGAGCAACCTCACGACCTCGAGGTGCCCCTCCTGCGCCGCCCACAACAGCGGTGTCATGTCGCGGTAGCCCCTGGAGTCGTAATCGACGCTGGCAGGTCCCAAGCCGACCAGCAGCTCTACGATGACGAGTTGGCCCTTCGCGGCCGCGTATGACAGGGGACTCTGGGCCAAGTCAGGCGTGGAGATGTTGAGGTTTGTTCTTCCTGGAAAAGCTGCCAGGGTTTTGACCACGTCGTGGTGGCCGTACTCTACGGCTTCGTGGAGAGCGGAGCGGCCGTGGCGGTTTGTCGAGTTCGCGTTTACGTGTGAGGGTCCCAGATTCAGCAGTAGCTCGACTATCTGCGCGTGCCCGTTGCGTGCTGCGGAGAGAAGGGGTGTGTTGGCGAATTTGTCCCGTCGGTCAGGGTTTACTCTGTCGGGCCCGAGGTCGATGAGCAGCTTGGCTACCTGGTAGTGGCCGTGTTGTGCGGCACAGGCGAGGGGGGTTTGACAGTTGATGTCTGCGGTGGAGTCGACGTCGATTCTCTCTGGGCCGAGCTCAACGAGGGGCTTGACGAGGTCGTAATATCCTTGTTTTGCGGCCAGGTGAAGCGGGTTTTGACGACGACAGTGGTGTCTGGAGTTCAAGTCGACTGCGTCTGGTCCGAGTTCTGTAAACAGTCTTACAACGCCGGAGCCTCCATGGTTGACCGCTTGGCCGAGAGGTGTTAGGTGGCCGAATCTCATTCCAGAATTGAGATCTACTCTTGGTGATTTGAGAGCGAGCAGTAATCTGGCAACAGCAGCGTAGCCTTCGCTTGCCGCCAAGGAGAGGGGGGCAATTTTGCTGTGCTCTCCCGCAAAGTCGATATCGTCTTCCACGAAATGCTCTCCAATGGGCGTACTGATGATGCTCTGGAGGACTTTTTCAAGCCCAAAATATGCGAGAGAGTGGGACCACATCCACAAAGCCGGTTCTTGGCTGTATCCATCCCAAAAGCCTTGTGCATTCCTGACTTGAGCTGCTGCGTAAGTCAAGTTCCTATTGCTGAGAAACTTCATAAGTGTCCCATCATAACTCTGCAATAAAGCTTTCTGAGACCTGTACGCATGCTCACCCCAGTGGTGAGCAGCATACTGAAGAAACGCATTCTGCGATATTCGGTCCTCGAACGCCTTGTCGTGAGGAGTCGGCCCACTGGTGAATTCGTCAAACGCGAAATACGTGAGACATGAAACTGTTATATCTGTATGAGCCGAGCTCATCCAGTGAGGCTTCAACAGTTCAAAGTACTCTTTCGTAGTGTAATGGACGAGCTGGGCCATATTACTGTCCCAACTAATCTAAACCAACCCTGCGCATAGCGAAACTATTTCGGGGCAGTCCGGAAACTACTTACGGTTGACTTTACAATCTCCTAGCTTAATAGCGAGGGCGTACTGAAGCTCTGACAGTGTGAGGGGCCCTCCTTGCGTTGCTTACCCATGATAGAACCTTGTAGGCCAAGGAGCGATCCTCGATTTACTGGTTGTCGATTCGTTCAATAGACCCATAGTACGCTATTTGGAGTACCTTCAGTCCTTTAGGGGATATTCTAAATCCCTGCAAAGCAGCCTCTATGTCTGCCTCGGTTCTCTTATATCTGATAGAATCAAAGTAAAGCTGTGCGAGGAGAAACCTATTCTAGTGCATTAGTGTCATTGTGGGAGTAGCGGTGGCATCTGAAGTTACATGCCATCGGCCGCGTTCGCGATATCGATCACAATTCTCCGCAGCAGACCATCCTTCCCCTTGGAAACCTTTGGTAGGTCAGTTCGGCTCTGCAGATACTCTACAATATTGTTTGTCTGCGCTTGAATTCCCAAACACAAATCATGCTCGAAGATTTCCTGTGCAGTTCGTTGAGTGCAAGGTAGAATCCGAAACAACCCGATGGATCAATCCTGTATTGGAGTTACACTGCATACACAGCCCCGTCTTGCCGGAAGGCAGCCTTGCCAGCTGGCCCTGCACGTCAGCACTGCAAGCGCCACCTTATGCCTTGACATGTAAGAGGCTAACAGTCTGTTGCAGCCTACCGCTATCTTGACGATGGCAAATTTTCAAAACAAGGGTTCTATGGCGTATCCCCATGGTATGATAGGTCAAGAGACCACCGTAGCACAAGAATTAATATTTGCCGCTAGCAGTTGGCTGCAAGAGGGGACGGATACAGCTGACTAATTGATAGAAATCCAACCTGGTTGGATTTACTGCCTTACAAGACGGATATGCGGTGACAACGAAAGCCGCGTAACGTCCTCGCGGCTGAGCTCTTGGCGTAAGAAAGTGCATAATTATCCCGCTCCACCTCCCAAAGTCGAGCCTTCCACGCCGTTGCTTTTCTCCACAAGCAAGATAGTAAGTACTATTTCTTCCTGGTAGTAAGCAACCCACACATCTTAGGCTGTTCACTAACTCCTAGATTTGATCAGCCTACTTTCTCAACCAGATCCCTCGGCTACTTGTTGCGCGGTAGCAGGGTTTTCCGCAACATGCTGTCTTGATCGGAATCCCCCACACATAAGCCCGCAAGAAGCTCACAATGTGTGACACCGCGACAACTTTCAGAATCTTTCTTACACCTTTCGAGCATGACAAAGATAAAGTGCGCCACTTGTTGGAGGGATTTGTGATCCAGGGCGATGAAGACATCTCATTCCAAGTTTCTTCACTCACCAAGAATCCACGCCAGAGAAATCAGAGCGTTGCAACAGTTGATTTCTCGAGTGTTCCGTCATGTTGGCATCGGCAGAAAGACAAGGATAAATCACTTGATTTGAGAACTCCTCTGGGAGTTTGCATGTCATTAGATACTCATTTCCATGGGCTCACAGCTCTGCACACCCCTAGCGACTCACAATGGACTATCGAGTAAGTTCCCACAGCTCAGGTCTGGCCGTTACTAATAATGAGGGCCAGTATCGTTGCACTATCGGGCTTGAATGGACATGCCTTTGGCTCATTCAAACAAAGGGGCACGTCCTACATGTGGCTTCGGGATTCTCTTCCGTCCGAGATTCCAAACGCAAGGATCATGACGTTCGGCTATGATACCGGCATCCTTGGGAGCAGATCATACCAGACAATCTTTGACCTTGGATTGAGGCTTCGGGCAGTAATCCAAGGGATTCGCAAGGGAAGTCAGAAGCCTTTGTTACTTCTCGGACACAGCATGGGTGGTCTTCTGATAAAGCAAGTTAGTAAAATGCCTGTACACTGTCCGCAGCTTGCACTAATTATATTTAGGCGCTTGTTCACATGGGGAAAAGCGATAACGACGAGGAGAAAGCAACTCTGCAGGTTATTTGCGGAATCATGCTTTTCGGTGTTCCCAGCTTGGGAATGAATGTCACTTCCATAATTCCCATGTTTGGAAACCAGCCCAATCGGCCGCTCGCTCATGCTCTCGACGCCGCTTCCGATATTTTACGGCAGTTGGCCGAAGATTTCTCAAATCTTGACACGTCAACTCTTCGGGGTTGTCGTTTTATCAGTTTTTACGAAACGAAGCAATCTCCCACAGCGATCAGAGATGAGGTACATAGCCTTTGGCGGCAAATGTCACGGTCCAATGCTAATCAATTGTAGGAAACGGGCGAATGGACCATGTCCGGACCAGACCACGTTTTGGTACAACCAACATCGGCTACAAGTGGCTCGTTATACGAGAATAGTAGACACCAAGTTTATCCCATCGACAGAACCCACAGAGAGCTGGTCAAATTCGCACAGAGCAATGATGAGACCTATTTCTTTGTGCGAGACTGGATGCAGCGCATCGCTGAGGAAGTTGGAAGCACGGACAGCCGTACGTTAAGTTCTTCGTGGTAGACAGCAAACTTTCCTCCGTGCTTACTTTTATCAGTGGCACCGAGAAAGCTATTAGAGATGGAAGAAGGTCAGACAGAGAGCCGATAATCACACTTTCATGTACGATTGGTTGACGCCTTTAGCCAGCATGTTTACGAACCATTTCATTTCCTGAACAGGAATTCCGTCAGTACGATATCGATCCTGCACCTGGCACGTGCCACTGAGTTCTCAAAAACGAGTGCTTTGGCAAATGGAAGCAGAGTCTCCAGGGACTTCTCTGGATCAAGGGTAAGCCGGGATCTGGGAAATCCAACCTCATGAGATTTGCTATGGAACATACGAAAGAGATGACTCAGTCTCACGAAGTCGTCCTGTCGTTCTTCTTCCACGTACGAGGGACGGATCTTCAAAGATTTCCTTTCGGCATGTACCGCGCACTGATTCACCAGCTCCTACCTCAGTTCCCCGATGAATTCTCTGCGTTGTCAGAAAAGTACAAGTCAAATACAGACAAGAAGGGGGAAGCATGGGAAGCATAGAAATGGGCAGAGAAGGAACTGCAAGAGTTCCTGGTGTCGGCCATCTTGAAAGCCTGCCAGAAACGTTCCATTACCATCTTTGTCGACGCCCTAGATGAAGCCGGAGAGGACCCTGCCAGAGACATGATTCGGGTTTTCAAAGCAATCTTGGAATCTCTCGAAGATACCGAAGGAATCCTCAGAATTTGCTTTTCTTGCCGGAAATACCCCATACTTGACACTGGTTTTGACTTGTCGATACCTATGGAAGAGACAAACGAGAACGACATCTCTCTGGTAGTGAATCGAAAGCTCCAGGGGATGGGGAGTCCCGATCTTGGCTATGGAGAAGATCTCGCCTCCGTCATTGTGAAGAACTCAAAGGGGGTCTTCCAGTGAGCAAGTCTTATCGCCGAGGATGCCAGCACCAAGCTGTGTAAGAGAAAGTCTGTCACTGAGCTTAGACGGACTCTTGAAAAAGTACCTCAAGATCTTCAGGGTCTATACGAATCCTTATTGACCCACTGCGAGGAACCACGTCACACTCTGAGACTGTTTCGATGGATTCTTTTTGCAATGGAGCCACTATCCGCTGAGGAACTCCGAGAAGCGATAGCCCTCTCATCAGACATGGACTACTCGTCTGTCATTCAATTACATGACGATGAACTTTACGCGAGTCACGTGGAAGATATGGCCACTGTCATCAATGATCTTTCTCAAGGTCTGGCCGAAGTCAGGCTCCATGAGGGTCGGCGAATTGCACAATTCATCCACCAGTCCGTTCCAGATTAGCTGATGAAGGATGGCTTAGAGATCCTGATGAAAACGCTCGACCAGAAGTCCTCCGATAGAGGACACTTCGAATTGTCTCGATCTTGTATCAAATACCTCAAAATTTCAGAGGTTCAAAGTGAGGCGGAGAAAATCGGTCGAACATCGGGTATCCGGTTGTATGGAGACAACAAAAAGGCGTTTGCCTCTCTTCGCCAACACTTCCCATTGTTTGGGTATGCCTTCAGATTCTGGGGCTTCCACGTCATCGAGGCAGAAGAAGACGGAATGGACCAAATCGATCTTTTGACGCTTCTCGTGTACCCTGGTGGGGAAAACTTTTTTTCCCGTTGGCAGTTCTACCACGTTCTCGATCTACACTCGGAAGAGAAAATCAGAAGGTACTTCCCAATCGAACCAAAGGATGAGTGGGATTTCGGCAACAATGACACTGCAAGCAGCATCTCCAACTGCTGGACCCAGTGGCCAAGTTCGTCCTTCATCGGGCTTCGACAATTCCTGTGTTTGGCGGGGATCAAGAGTGCAGTAGCTCATCTTACTGAGAGGAGAGATAGCCATCTGGTTGCATATGAAAAGTTGAAGCATACACCATTGGAGTATTCATTAATAGGTCGAAGTCCTGACTTATTTGAGTGCCTCATTGGATCAGATGCATTTGATTTCAGTGCGATGTATGATCGGCAGAAGTTCAACCATGCTGCTGCCTGGGGGCGTGTTGAAGCGGCTCGAATTATACTCAGAGAAATCAACGAGATCAACGACGCGGAAGAATACTGGGATATCCATTACAGTCCTCTGATTGTCGCAGCACGCCACGGACGCCATGAAATGGTTTGCATCCTTCTCGAAGAAGGTGCATCAGCAAATGAGTCATTCCTCCCTGATGGAAAGGGCCCGCTTTTTTGGGCCACTGTTCACGGTCACTGTGAAGTCATTGAGCAGCTTCTCAGTTCAGGCGCAGATCCCAACCAAAGAGATGGAGGAGGAGCTTCACCACTTCACCATGCTATCCATAAAGGAGAGGAGACCTGTGCAGAGGCTCTTCTACAGGCCGGAGCTAGAGTGGACCTAAGAGACGATCACGGAGCTACACCACTTCTCTATGCCTACTTTTGGGAGTTCGAATCTATTATTCCGCAGCTTCATGTTGCTGAAAACCACCCTGGGGTCGCAAAGATAACCATATCCGATGCTGTCGCATTCTCGTTCGACGTCCCTGGTTCCTCATGGGGTTTCCCCTACTCCAGTGTTCTTACTACAATTTCGAAGCTTCACGAAGCTGGGGTAGACCTCGAAACGCAAGATACCCATGGACTCACTGCTCTCGCTATGGCAATTCTGTATCAAGAGGACGATGCAGTAGAAAAGTTGCTTGACATGGGCGCTGATCCGAACTCTACCGACGACAATGGCCTCACGCCGCTGATGCATGCATCAATGATGCCTTCCAAATGGTACCTGGAGACTTTGCTACAAACCAAGAGAGCCAAATTCAAATTAGAGGACTTCAAGGGCCGGACACCACTCATGCTTGCCGCGATGACAAGTCTTGATGAAGAGTACAGAAACCAAGAAGAATACAGGCGCAAGGAGTACAGTGACTGCAGCAATAACCTGGGTGAAAGTCCGTCTCAGAATAATGAAGTCCTCCGCTTCATTCTAGAGAAAAAGATATGGGAGGTTGATGCTCAAGATCTCGGAGGAGAGACAGCCCTGACACTTGTAGTCGAGCATCAAGCGTTCGATAACGTTGGTTTACTGCTCTGCATTGGCAACTCCAACCCCAACATACTGAACTACAGTGATCAAACACCCTTAATGAAGGCAGCTGCGCACGGAAATGAGAAAGTGGTCAAACTTTTGCTTGGGTGCGAGAGGATTGAGCCAGACTTACCAAATGGAACTGGTCGAACAGCGCTTTTCTTTGCAGTCACAGGCGGCAACGCTGGAGTCGTGAAACTTCTTCTAGACACTGGCAGAGTACGAGCAAGCAGGACGGATGATTGTGGATTTACACCATTGTCATTGTGGCATGAGGCGAACGATCCGGCAAAGATCATTTCACTCCTTTACGAGACCGGAGAGTATGACACCGACATGACCGATTTCTAGATAGTCTTTCATAGCCTCAAACAAAGTAACCTTGCTTCCGCCTTGCATTGGAAGTACACACGAACTGCTTACGAGGAACCACAGCCCAAAATGGTTCCAATGGTCCGATGAAGGATTTGTAGGAGCGCATCTCCCTCTGCCCCGGACTGAAGTTGGCAGTGATTATCTCGAATTTCCCAAACGATGCTCAAAGTGTGGCCATAAAAGGGAAATTCCCCGCAACCTTCCAATATTCTTCTTTCCCTAAGAAGTTCACTCAGGCTCTCAACTTGAGAACGCACCATCCGATCCACACAGATGAACGGCCGTTTGTGTGTTCTGTTTGCGGGACACCCTTCCGCAGACAATAGAGCAAAAGCGCCATGATTTACTTCATTCAGGTGAAAAGAAGGTCGTGAGCCGCGGGGTTCTGAAGGATGGAACTGAGTATGGTTGTGGAAAAGAATATGCTCGTACGGAATCGTTGAACAAGCACTTTAGCGGTGATACTGGCCGGATTTGCATGCGATCTTTGCTGGACGAGGAGGAACATGAAAAGGTCCGGGAGATACAGAGACTTGGAGGACTGAACGCCACGATGCTAAGATTTCCAGATGAGCCATCAACCCACCTATCGACGGACTCATATGGTCACTTTTCAGCTTGTTTTATGACTTCAGTGGCAAGTACGCCGATGTGAACCTGTGGGTTCAAAGATGAAGAAGAGACACAAAAGGACGGCATTGAGACCGTCAAGCACGGTCACCTCCAAATCTTGCGGAGCATTCAGCCATCACTTCACAACCACACCGAAGCAAAAAGACAACCATCCAGACATACAAGGAGCAAAAGAAGAAGGTGATCTGGTCACTACGAGGGTCGAACTCGCGACCTTGGCGTTAACTGGTAGTCCTCAAGGAGGGGGATCCAATATTAGCACCACGCTCTAACCAACTGAGCTAAGCGACCAATGTCAAGGTGTTACAGCTGTACCAGCTGTGTGATGGAGCACGACGCGAACCAAAAGACTGATATCGAAAAAACAAAAGAGAGAGTAGCGCTGGCGTTGGCGTTGCTGTGGTGAAGGAAAAGGAAAATTTTGGCGTGGGGCCGAATCAGAGCCGGAAGCTTGGACCAGGAAGACGGGAGAGAAGAGCACAGATGGGGTAGGTAGTTTTAGACGAGAGAGAGCAGTCCACAGAGAGCAAGCGGAATGATGGATAGATATTTCGTGAGTAGATAGTAGTTTATGTTGGCTGTGCAGCGCGGAAGCTTGCAGCAGCCACCCTTTTTTGTGTGGCATTGATAGCCTTTGGAGATAATGAATGGACCGAAAAAGATTTGCTAGAACCGACGAGAACCGACTTGATGCTTTAACGCAAACCGACCAATAAAGATGCTTTGAGGGATATGTAAGAAAAGCATTGAGGTTGCCGGGACAGAGGTGGTATTATCGGCAGCGGTAAAGGAGGTGCAGCAGGTGCGGCAAAAGCACGCCAATGACAGAGGTTGCGATCGAGGAAGCCAGCCCAAGGTCGCGATCCCATAATCATCTACTCCGTCTCTCATCTATGAAGACAGTGGAACAGGACGATTTTACATCCTGCCCTCAGGTATCAGTTCGTAGTCGCCCTCTTCGGGCAACACGATAGCAGCACCGATGAGACCACAGGCAGTCATGAACATTATGGACCAGCTGACGGTGCAGAGGATCCACGAGTTGTCGAGACGCCAGCCCGGCGGGAAGAAGCGGTCGTCGTGGTCGTAGAGGAAGGCCTGGCGCGAAACGGGGGTGTTAGCATCACACCACTTTTGTTGTCCCAACAAGCACAGCACGTACCACAATGGCCATGGAAGCGCATGAAGCGGCCCCAGCGACGAACAGCAGACCGGAAATCATCTTCCAGCCGGCATCTCTCTTTTGTTTGCCACCGAGCAGAACGACAAGGTAACCGATCAGACTAGCGAGCTCGATGACGACGGAGAAGGACATGAGGAAGCCGACGGTGCGCCAGCGGCTGCAGAAGGACCACGAATCGCCGTGGCAATCCTCATATTGTGGGAATTCGCGACAGGAGCCGGTGACGGAGTCGCAGCGCCTGTGCAGGCCGTAGGATATTTTTACAGGGCTTGCGTGCTTGCCGTGCTGGAAGGAGTTGTGAGCGGAGGATGCCTGACGACGGCGTGTCAACTTACGCCCTCGGCGTTGTATGCCATCCAGCGAGGCTCGATGATGCTGGCGATGGACAGGGCCGTGGCTGGGGGCGCCAAGTCAGCGGGAGTGGCGAGAGCAGGCATCAAGCAGAGCAGAGCATACCGGCGAGAGTGAGCCACAGGCCAATGCCGTACACGATCCTGCGCGTCATTGTGGCAGATGTCGGCAGCTGTCAGTAGCAGATTTTGGTTGGGGTTGCGAGTCGATGGAGGGGGAGCTGCTGGAGGCTCGCCTTCACAGGCAGCAGGAACGGAGAGCGAGATCTGGTGGTGTGCAGGACGGCGGGAGAGAATATGTACGAGCGCTGATCGATGCGGTGGTGCAACGGTGGTGTGGAGTGCAATTGGTTGGTTTGGCGGCAGCTGTCATTACGTAGGTGCCCTCACCGCCATGACTCGGGACTTTGCCCTGGCGCGTGATGCTCCGTCCATCTCCATCCTCATTCAGCCTCTGCCCTTGCCATGTACTCTCAACCTCTGGTCACAGATTATTCGCCCCATTACCACATGCAAATTTTTCGAGGTCTGCTGCCAGTTCGCGGCGCACCCTCAGGCCACCCACCACCTCCAGTCCATCATGGAGTCACGGGACGCAGTTGCCCTTGCGACTCTCCCTCCCAGCGCAGCCTACTTATCGCGAACATCTCTATGCAGGTAGTCAGCAGCGCCGCTCACGTCTCGCTTGAGCGCTAATGCCCCCGATCTACTCTCGGGCCGCTTCCCGCCGCTCAGCCCAAGCTCTGTCTTTGAACCACCCGGACGCTACTTTGGAGACGGCTGCCGACGGTGGACATGTCTTTGATGTCTTTCACATAACAGCCTTTTCAGTTCGCATCTCCTGCAGCAACCAAAAATGCTACGCTCATGCAACAATCATCCATGAAGAATGAGATCATCCTCGACGAATCAATCTTCGTGCGGGGTGATACTATCGACAAGTCTGATCAGCAGGTGTCCTATATGATCTGACCAACAAGATCGTCACTCTAGGCTTGATCAACACTCACATGCACACAGCCTAGACTCTTCCGGGAAGTACTTACTCAGTCTTACTCATCCCCACCTTATCTCACTCCCTTATCTTCCCCAACGAAATGCGTCCATGTCCCGCATTCAAAAATCTCCGCGTCCAATCAGCGCGTGATGGACATTCGAAGAAAATGGAAAGAGCTTGGAATCTAATCGGTAATCTCGTCTCGCTAAAACCACTTACGACCTCGAGCTCGTATCCTAGCTCGGCGAACGCATCTGGGTCCCAACTTCACCGCCGGCGATGGCTATGCCGCTGCATACGTTAGAACTTCCAAGATCCTGAAGTCCGGCACGATATGCTTGCCGACTCTTTCGGCTTCATCCACGGTTGTCTGGGTACCATCGTCATGAACACCAGCATCTATCTCAGTGACTCCAAGTGGGCCATGTGTCCAGGTTTGTTCGAGGACCACGAGGCCAGCCTCCTCGACACTCTGAAGATATGTGAGAAGTGAACGGCAAGCCGACGGCAGGGATCAAGGGGGTTTGGCGCCAGTAGGTAGGACAACGACACTAAACACGCCTACAACGTTAACCACGACCCCTATCGCGAAATGACCGTTCTCTCCCACAAAAAAAACATCCCCATAACCATCCATCGCGTCAAAGTTACCGCCGACTGCGCCTTCTCTCCTCCCGCCGCCCCCTGTTCTGTCCTACTGTGACGTGGTACTGTACAACGATGACGGGGGGCCGAAGGAATTCGTAGACAGATAAACGTTGCCTTGCCCTCGCTTCGCGTCCAGAGTTCTGACCTTCAGCCTTTCCCCCAATCGCCTGAGATACCATGATGAGTGTCTTGCGGTGGCAAACCTTCTTCTTCTTTGCAGTCAGCTGCCTGGCGAATACCAGCGGGCAAAAGATGGAAAGGCGCGCCAGTGAGCTCTTCAAAGCATGGGGTGCAGTAGGCGAGAATTTATGCACGACGTATGACGGCCGAGGTATGTATTGCTGCCGTTAATCTTCTTCATGTAATGTGTACTTGCTGGCCGAAACACACAGCCGCGTTCGTCGGGAACCAAACTTTCATGATGAGCGGCAACTACAGCTTCCTCGAAAGCTGTACGCATTGAACTTAAATCAGGCGTTTGCTGCGAACAGCTTCATTTCGAAGGACCAGCTCTATTCGATTTCGGTTCCATCTGGAGCTCTATGGGACTCCGAAGGCGGCCTCTTCTACGATAACACAACGCTATACCTATACGCCGGAATACCCGCCTCGGATACCACCGCATCCAGAAGGCTTTGAGTATACAACGTGTCGAGTAGTCTCTGGTCAGAAGTGACGGTGAGTGGAGGGAAGTTCCAACATGGCAACCGGCAAGCAAGGTCAAAGGAGCTGAACAAAATTACAATTGAGTGAGTGGAAAGTTCGCAGTAATCAAAACCCCGTAACCTTTTTCCGGCCCACGACTTTAGAAAAGAACCAGTAAGACCCAATTGTATAAGCCGGTACCTCCCCACCCTTCCAAACTAGCCCCTAAAAAACAGACAGGACACAATCATCCCAACGCCAAAAACAAACCCCTCCAATCCTTCCCCTCCACCACCCCGCCCAACCAAGCAATCACCCAGAAGAGGGGGGAAAAAAAAAAAAAAAGCAACCTAACCCCTTTCCCTCCTCCCACCCCCCTGCTGCTGAACCCCCCTCCCCACCACCGCCGGCACCACCACCCCCAACCCCCTCCTTTGCGCCCCCGTTTTACCCTTCACCGCCACCACCGCCACCCTCTCCACGCGCGGCCCGACAACCATCCGCGGCTCAAACGACGGCACGTCGTCCTCCTCCCTCACGCTTGCGGCGCTCGCGTGCCTCGACGCTTGCAGTCCGCTCGCCGCACGCTGCGTTTTCGGCTGTGGCGGGGGTGCTGCTGCTACTGCCGCCCTGCAAGATGCGGCGGCGGCGGCGGCGGCGCTGCGGGGTTTCCTGCTGGTTGGGAGAGGTGGGTCGGTGACGGTGCGACGGTGGTGTGCCGGCGGTTTGGGGGGTGGGGGTGCGGCGGCGGAGCGGATGGGGAGGAGGGAGATGGCGGTTGAGGCGGAGGAGGAGTCGGTGTCGTAGAGGGGCTGCGTTTGTGCGATGGCTTTTGTGGTTGGGGTGCGGATGGCCGTGGGGGCGGGGGTGTGCTTCGGCGTCGGCAGCGGCGGTGGTGGAGAGGAGTGGGGGATGGCGGATGATGATGATGACGATGGCGGCGAGGTGGTGGAGAAGTAGCGCTTCATGGCCAGAGCGGCGCTGCTGCTGCTGCTGCTGCTGCTGGGTTTGCGGGGAGCAGGAGCAAGCTCGGCTGTTGTTGCGGGCTTGGTGGTGGTGGTGGTGGTGGCGGCGGCGGGGATCTTGTGCTTTTTCTTGGAGATGGCGGGCTGGGCCTCCTCGACCGCTGGAGATGGTGGTGGTGGCGCGCCGGCGGCGCGGATGAGGTTGAAGATTTCGGCCTGGGCGTCGCTGATGCTGCGGCGGCGCGAGTGGGTGGGAGGGGCTGGGAGCCGGGTTCGCGTCGTCATGGTCGTCGTCGTCACCGATGTTCTCCTCGGCGGCTTGGGCGAGGTTAGGTTAGCTGGCGAAGTGGGTATGTTCGCGTGGCGGCCAGGCGGCGGCGTGTCAGGGGTTGAGAAGTCGATAAGGTCAAGGCTGTCGACTTTCCGCTGCTGCTGCTGCTGCTGCTGTTGATGGTGATGGTGTTGGACTTCTTCCGGAAACATCTCTGCGACGCGCGCCGCGTTCTTCTGCGACTCCAGCAGTCGCTTGGCCGAGCGACGGACTTCGTCTTCGGGCGCGCGGTGCCACAGGGGGACAGCTGGGGCTTTGGCTTTGGCCATGCCGGCTGACGGGGGAGACTGCATGGCAGGAAGCAGCAACGTTCGCCTCTTTGTCTCCTCCTCATCATCAGCATCGCTTCCACTCTCTTCCTCTTCCTCCTCTTCTTCCCGGCTGCTACCACCACCCTCAGCCGCGCGCTCATCCGCCGCCTTCACACGCTGCTGCAGCCACGACGGCGGCTGCACTAGCGGCCGTCCACCAGGGCTCCGCTTCGCCATGGCCGTCCTGACCTGGTACCAGTGCGGCACGCTGTTGATGCCGACCTTGGCGCGCAGCGTCTGGAGGTCGGGCATCTCGTGCTTGTAGAGGCAGCCTTGCTGCGTGAAGTCGCACTCGCCCGTCTTGATCCAGTAGGTGCAGTATTCCTTCTTGGTCTGGTCGGGCTCGCGGCCCGAAGGGGGGAGTGGACGGCCGGCGATGCTTTCAGGGTCGGCTTTTGTGAGGGCGTTGACGAGGGCCTGGGGTGTTTTATCAGTTTTGAGAAGAAAGGGTGGGAGCGGTCCTTTGGCTTACTACGGCTGTTTCTTTCTGCGTTGGCTGCGGTGCACGACCCCCGGCCGTTGGGGGATCATGCTCGTTGGGTTTGCAGGAGACTGCAGGACTGGCCACGGAGCTGAGCTGGAGCGGCCGGAGAGAAGTCTGAGATTCCGTGTAGAGACGCTGCTTGTGACGGCGAGTCCACGAATCCGCATGGCAGAGTTCCTTCGGCGGTTGATTCTTGAACCAGTCAGTATGGCAGGATAAACTTGTTACTAATTGCTACTCACTGCAAGGCTGTAAGTCTGACCGTTGAAAGGCAGCTTCTCCAGAAACTTCATGCCCTGAGCGTCGTCCATCCTCAGAGCACGCGGTGCCCCTTCCAGATCGATCTCTGGCGGCAGCTCGTCAACAGGGATGACCGGGACATAGGCGCCGTTCTCGCGTTGTATAAACCAGTTCGGACGCAGGTACGCTCTGCTCAGAGGCGGAGAGTCCGGGGGTGTAAGTTCAGGGCCGTTGCGCATGGTTCCGCTGTGAAGTCTTTGCAGTCACAAGGGGGTACAAAATAGATAAAGTGTGAACGTTGGAGTAGCACACGAGATTTCGCTGGAGGCTTCTGACGATATTATAGATGGATGGGGGCGGTCTGCGAGGGCAAATCAGTTGCGGCAAGGAAGCGACGAGCAAACGATATAAACGTACCGCCTGCGGATTGCTGCAGATCATGCTCGCAGGTGACAACGGACCTGCTCAGCTATCGTAAGGCTGAGACAAACGGACACTGCGCTGTTGTCTTACGACCGACTGACCTTTTGATTGTTGTCCGCGAAGTAAGACATAAACAAAAGCTGGTGCTGGTTTGAAATACGTAGCGAGGGGGGCTCTGTTTGGAGGGCATGCCGCCTATCTACCTGTTGTCTCAGAGACAAACTGCAGATCAAAGAGGCGTGTACCACAAACGTTCCCGGTGCCAGGTTGCCGGGCTACTGGGAACTCGCAGCAAGCCAAGCCACAGCCACCGCAGAGTTACAGCCACTCTCCTTCATGTTGTCTCGGAGAACCCCTCAGGTCAGATTACGCTCAACTGCTGCATGATAGGCTTCTGAATATGGGTGATCGATGACTTCAATTCGCATTTCCAGATTGCGGCTTTTTTGGACCTGGAAGCCACTGCCCGTTCTGCAGGCACCTATCCGCTAACAGAGCAGCTGGTCGACAGCATGAGGTCTAGAACATGCAAGAGTTCTGTCTCGGCAGACCGCAGCCCCATCCCTCCCACGCCGCATTCCCTGTCGGCATTTGTACTACCAAAAAAAAAAAGAAAAAAAAAGGCTAAGAGTAGCGATCACCACCCGGCCCCGAAACGTCCAAAACCTCAAAACTAGTCGCGCCCGGCGGCAGTCTCCCACGGCGCTGCACCACCGACGGCCTCGCCCGCCTGCGCGCCGCCGCGCGGCCCTCGCGCCAATCCATCAGCGCCTCCACCATATCCCCGC
Source organism: Dothiorella sarmentorum (assembly GCA_023082095.1). Classification (NCBI taxonomy): domain Eukaryota; kingdom Fungi; phylum Ascomycota; class Dothideomycetes; order Botryosphaeriales; family Botryosphaeriaceae; genus Dothiorella; species Dothiorella sarmentorum. The sequence continues at coordinate 166,292 of JAJMVL010000031.1, read as the reverse complement.
CGTAAAAGGCCAGGCACGAGGCCAAGCCGACCACGCCCACCGTCACCGACGCGGCGACGATCCAGAACAGGCTCTGGGTGCTCTCCATGTCGCGGATGTCCGAGAAGTTCATGCCGAAGAAGCTGGTGATGAAGGACAGCGGCAGGAAGACGACGGTGACGATGGTGAAGACCAGGATGGCCTTGCCGTGGTCCTCGAGGCGCATGTTGACGAGCTGGATGGTGCGCTCGACCAGGTTGTTGCTGTTGGCGCGCAGGTCGCACAGGTCGGCGTGCTCGCGCTGGAGGTTTTCCAGGAGCTGCGAGACGGGGTCTTCCAGCGTGGATGTGGAGAGTTGGCGGTACGTGGCGCGGAAGAAGGGGGGCAGCGTGCCGTCTTCTGCTGGGGCGTGGCTGTTGCGTTCGGGCAGGCCGCGTGGTCGCGTTCTGCTTTTGATGGACAGGCTATCTGATGGTATTGGTTCGTGGCTCTCGAGGAGGTCCTGCAGCTCGGATATGATGCCGAGCTGCTGCTGGGTGATTTGAATGATGATGTTGAGTTCCTCTTGTGCTTGGAGGAGGTCCATGACAAGCTTGGTGCTCGGAGACCGGTGCAGACGGTATTGCTGAACAGTGTCAGTATCCATGCGGGGCGTGATTCAGATCTGGAATGAACGTACCAGGTGGCCCAGATAGCCCGCATACCGATCAACAAGGCAAAGCTTGAGGTCAGACCAGAAGCTTCTGTGCAGCATTCCAACCGCACCACTCAGACATGCGACGGCGTGTGTCGTGGCGGTGTAATCGGGGTTCTGTTCCGAACGGAAGAAGCTGTTGCGAATGCCACGAAATGAGACGTCTGCAACCCTTGACGCGAACTGGAGTGGTGGCCAGCGTGACTTCCAGCTCTGGTTGCTCGAGATTGTCACGATGTGTCTCGAATCTATGACCAAAATCCACAGCTCATCCACATTGAGCCCACATGGGTAGTGGCCGTACAGACTGCGAACTTTCAAATCAAGGTCGCGGTCGTTGGTCCAGGGCTTATACTTCGTGAAGACCTGGTTCTTCTCACGATCACTCGTGTCCTCCAACCGGTAGAAGTATTGGAGGATGGATCGAAGCATGTGAGAGGAGCCTTGACTGGACTGAAACCCTTCCCTGGGATCTACTTGGAAGCGTAGCGCCGGCGTCCCTCCTTCGAGTGTCCAGTCAAGAAACGGAACACTGATGAGCATCGGGCAGTTGCCATCTTCCTCTTCGCCATCGCCCTCAAAATCCGGACTCAGGCGTTGCACGAATGGCGAAAAGTATCTCCCGTGCTTAGAGAAGCGTTCATTCTGGTAGATGCAAACCTCCATCTTGCGCAAGGCAGCGACGACACGCGCAGGATCCGTACTCCAGTCCGACAACCCAAGGAAGCACTATGAAATGTCAACACGTATATCTCTGATCCACCAATTTGGGTACCTCACACCTTCCAGATACTCCGAAAACTTGCTGGAGACATGGCTACACAAAAACAACGTGCATCAGTCACAAAAACCACCATGGCAACAAAAAGTCGGCATCACCCACATCCATCTGCACTTCCTCAGATCCTCCGGATCCCCCACCCTCTCCTGCACGCCCCTGCTCCTCAGGCAATTCATCCAGCCATACTCCGAAACCAAGCTCTTGAGCCGGTACTGCTCGGTCCGGTTCCCGACCCACGCCGCCACGTCCACCTCCCCCTTCAACCGGTCCCGCCGGTCGGCGGCCAGCTCGGGCAGCAGGCTCGACGACAGCACCTCCTTGATCTCCAGCATGGGGCCGACATCCTGGCGCCAGCCCTCGAGGCGGATGTCGTGCACGAGCAGCTGCGCGGGCGAGATGCGGCGCTGGCGCCAGTACGGGTCGGCGGTCCAGTCAACGTGTGGCGGCTCTTTCGCGGTGTCCATTGTTAGTGCGGGTTGGCATGGCGCTTGTTTCTTGTCTCCAGCATCTGTTGTTATGACATTTTGGAGACGAGAAAAGTCCCCGCTGTGATGCGTAAGAAGAGGATGCGCACTAGCAGGCATTGTGCCGCACTTCGCTCGGTCGATCTTCCCCGTGTCGATCCGCGCCGCATGGTGGGATGCAGGTCAAGAGATTCGGCTGCGTTCCTGCATGCTGAACCCCCGGAGCCTGCCGAGTAGAGCTTAATCACACGGTCACGGTTTTGGTAACGCCTGCGTTGATGCTGGTTGAAGTCCTCATTGACATTCGCGTCGTAGCCCTCGATAAAGAAGCTTGAAAAGTTTGAACATTCTGTTTTAGCCACACCGTCCTTCCCAAACGATAAATTCCGCTGTCGATGGTATCCTTCCATGCAAAGCCATTAGAAAATCAAATCGTCGCAGTGACGCATCCCGCAGTCATCCGTACAACGCCAGAAACCCGCCCAAATTCACAAAAAGCCTACGAAGCAGCGGCGGCAGCAGCAGCCGCAGCAGCAGCCGCCCCGCCTCTGGCCGCCTTCTTCCGGCCTCCACGCCCACCGCCCGCGCCCTCTCCATCCTCCCTCTTCCTCTTGCTCGGCCGGCTGCTGCCTCCCTTCGGTCTGTACGGCTCATCGTCCTTGTTCCTCTTCCCGCGCCCACTCCCCGTCTCCGGGACAAAGTTCCCATCTTCATCCTCCTGCTCGCCTCCCTTCTGCGGCGTCGCGACGTTGTTGGCGGCCGCCTGGCCGCGCTTCCCCCCGCCGCGGCCGGCCCCGCCGCCCTTGGCGCCCTTCTCCGGAACGTCGCCCTTGTCATTCTCCTTATCCTGGAGGAAGACCTGTGGTTGGTGTTTGCGCAGCCAGTTGTAGACCGAGTCCGGGTTGCGGATCTGCAGCTCCTTGTCGCTGGGGATGTCGCGTGCGGGCAGGCGGATGGGGCGGCCGGACGTGTCGTTGGGGTCGTAGAGGGTCGGGTCGGACAGGGCGATGTCCAATTCCTTGAGGTATTCTTCTTCGTGGTTGGGGCTCAGGTAGCCGGCGAGACTCTCGCCTATGAGGTCCTCCGGGATCTGCTCTGGCGGGAAGTGTGTGTGCGGGACCTTGAGCAGCGCGGCGTACGTCTTTCTGTCGAGGCTGGAGAACTTGGCTGCGATGGCGGCCTCGCGCTGGGCGAAGTCTTCGGGGGATATTCTGCCAGCGGCGTAATCGGCATGTGCTTCTTGGAGCTCGCGATGGAGGGCCTCTGGATCGAATGGCTGGTCGGCCTCGTGGGGAGGAACGGCGGACGAGCTGGGCGAAGTGGCGCCGAGATCGATGCGGAGGCTCTGGGGAATTTTGGACGTGTCATTGATGTCGAACAAAAGGTCCATGAGCTGACTGCGGAAATGTTAGTCAGGTAAGGTGCAGGGCTTGGGGTTACGCACTCGTTCTGCTCCTGCAACCGGCGGGCCAATGCAATGGCCTTGTGCTCCTCCCTGAAGAGCGTGTTGCTCTCGCGCATCCGCTCGTCGAAGCGCACGCGCATCTTGCGGTACTTTTTCCTGGGAAATGTCAGCAACGCGTGGGTAGTGGGTGAGCAGGTGGAATGGAACGCACCGCCACGAGCGGATGGACGGCGGCTTCACAGGCGCGTCCATGGACTCTTGGTGAGCGGGGCGCGGCGGAGCGGCGTCGTCGCGCGGGTGGACGGCGATGTCATCGTGGGTGGTCATATCGACTCAAGGAGGGAGCGATGCTTGGGTGATGGGGTCAGCGATGGCTTGGATGCAAGTCAAGTGGAGCTTCATGTGGTGTCGAGGTTGGCAGCGCCGGCGTTGCTCGCTGCTGGGCCTGGGCCGGATCCCTGCAGGCTCGGCGTTCCCATCTCTCTCAGCCCGAAGGGGGCCTCCACCACTTCTCGACCATCTGCACTTCGCCCCCGGCTCTGATCCCTCTCACTCTCTCACACCCACTCACCGACGCTCCCATCCCCCGCGCCCGCATCTTGGCCCCCGTCCCAACCGCTCGTTAACCCAACCACGCCTACAACACGTCCTGCGCATCCGCTGCCGGCCAGTCAACCTCGCGCTCCAAACGCCCTTTGTCCGCTCCCGTCACCAATTCCAACCGCCAAACTGTCGCCCATACTACTTAACCGGACTACCTCCTTCCAGGTAGATCCGCATCCCGGTCATCTAACCACCGCCCATGCCGAGAGGATGAGCTCCGAAAAGGTCGGCCGTCGGCGCCGCTCCTCCAGCCTGATGTACACGGAACCCCCGGAGTCTCTGGAGCACATCAGCGACCAGGCCGCGCTGCCAAACCTCAACGCAGAATGGGTCAACGCAAAGGGTACCTCTATCCGCTCTCCGCCCTGCCGCGTGCCCTGCTAACACCACCTCGCAGGCGCCTGGGTCATCCACTTCGTGCTCATCGCTGGCCTCAAGATCCTCTTCGACATCATCCCCGGCGTGTCGCAAGAAACGTCGTGGACCCTCACCAACATCTCGTACATGTTTGGCAGCTACCTCATGTTCCACTGGGTGCGCGGCGTGCCCTTTGACTTCAACGCCGGCGCATACGACAACCTCAACATGTGGGAGCAGATTGACAACGGTGACCAGTACACCCCGGCAAAGAAGTTCTTGCTGAGCGTGCCCGTCGTGCTGTTCCTCATCAGCACCCACTACACCCACTACGACCTCACCTTTTTCCTCATCAACTTTATGGCCACCATTGCCGTCGTCATCCCCAAGCTTCCGGCCGTGAGTCGACCTCCGCTCGCGCCCCATTTCCCCCAAAATGCTGACAATCTCACCACACAGACACATCGACTGCGCCTGGGTCTTTTCTCGGACCCGCCAGACGAGAGCTAGCCTTCCGAGCCGTACGTCTCTGGTCTTCTTCCTACTGTATTCTATATTTGAGAAAGTGCTGTGACAGCATACTGCGTTCCTTACACCTCCCCCCATCGCCAAATTTATTTCCTGGAGATTGCCAGAAACAAGAAAAAAAAAAAAAGAAACACTTGGGTCCCCTCATCCACACCACCTCAGCTCCGCCCCGCTACTGCTACTACTATTACTACATAATCCGCGCTTACCTCGGGCCCCTACGGTGTGAAAAACACAGAGACGCTTCCCTCGGAACGGGCAAAATACTACAAAAAGGGCCCAGAGAAACCTGGGTCTTTGGTTTAGCTGTCGGAAGTAGATATTGAATCTAGTTCCAAACGCATTGTTATTTGCCAGACGTCTATTTTACCTCCGTCTCAACAAAGATCTTGGCGTTTTTTCCCTGAAATTATGTGATGTTGTTATTTTCACCCCTGCTACTCTCTATCTGCTACTTTGTGTTGGGCAAAAAAGAGACACTGGGGTTTCAGGACCGAACAAATATCACCGAGAAAAGAGCCGCAGACAGACGCGGCCTCCCGAGCAAAAACGAATCCCGATCGGCGGCTTTTACCTGATCCGGTATTAAAGCTACGAAAGCACAGTAAAGCAAGAATAAGCGGAAGATCAGTGGGGAGACGAGTAGAGAAGTGTTCACACATAAGCCCACCATGTACTGCGATTAATGTTATTTTTTTTTTTTTTGCAGAGCTACGTACCCAGTCGTGGCTGTTCTCGGCACGCATTTCCCCAAATTAAGCATTCCGGAGCTTGTTCCCCCACCTTGTCCGAAATTTGTTTCTTCCCGGCGCCATAAATCAGGCGGGCCCTCGAAAGAGGGTGAACGGGATAAGGAATGGTTCAGAACCGCAGCAACGAGAAATGGGCTCATTGTTCTGCGCCCACCCCATTGCGTTGCGTGGTTGTCTGTCAGAGGTTGTGGGCGGAGGTCTGCGTGATGTCTGGCGATGGCCTGTCAAGAGTAGTGCCCTCGTGCGCGTGGTTTGATTTGTGGTCCGAGTGCGGGACGGGCAGTCGTACGAGGGGGCGTGTGATAAAAGGTTGGGGTGCGGCCACTGTTCCTCTCGATTCATGCATGCAAGCTAAGGAATATTTTGGGGGAAAGAGGAGATCGTTCCATTCTTTGACGTGTCCTTTGTTCTTCTTTGATGTCTGTTAAGCCTCGGTGTAGGGTGTGTATTGAAGACACGAGAGTTTATAAATAGGTTGGCGAGCGAGGCGGTAGCCGGAAAAGGAAATTGCTCTTTCTCCTATATGCGGGGGGCGTGCTGGGGTTTGCTGGAGGGGCCAACATCAATGCATTTTCAGCGAACCGAAGGCTTGAGGGTCCGGAGATCTTTCTTGTGCGTTCCTGAGCTAGCGTGTTGGCGCAAAAGGGGTTTGGCAGTACGCCAAATGTTGAGTTAGAAATATATAAAAGCCAACCAGAGTTGAAGTTCTTCACACTGACCTTACAAATGTCGAGATGCAATTCTCTGCTAGTCCCGATTGTAGCGATAGACAAACCCCCACCAAGGGCACGTAGTACAACAATTCAGGAGGGCAACGGCATTCCCAGGCCTCAGGTTCCAGTGAGGTCTTTCTTCCTATGCCATTTGGCGGTGAATATTATCAGTGCATCCAAGCCACGCTGCATCTCAAGCCGAAATTTATTCCGGTGACTTTTCAATTGTCTCAACTTAAATCAAACACGATGGTAGGAAAAATATGCTCAAGTCCCTAGGTCCAGTTGCGTGTAGGTCACGCTAAGTGTAGTAACCTTATCCGTTACACATAGCAACAGCACCGCCCGCACATAAGTGACGGTGTACAGCAATACTTTCACGTATATGCATACCTGAATTGTAAGTTGTCGAAAGAGTTTTCGACAGATGGTTTAATCCCCTTTTAGCTTAGCGCATGTTGTATTCACTCACAGCTCCTCCATAGCTGAACTTTTTAGGCAATACAGGGCTGGTATCTGAAGCAAAATTGCCGCAGGTGAAGCCTCACGTCTTACATTTAGACATTGGAGTTTCTGCAGGAGCTTGCATCAGTGCCACTCCCTTTTCCATACCGTACCCACTCTCTATATCACACAATGCCCATTGTTTTTATGCAATGCAGGATGCGAGCATGCCTCACCTTTGTTAAAGCAAGACATTCCAGCGTTGTCTTTCTTAGTACACAGATTCTAAAAATATGTTCTTACTCAATAATCACATTGTTACTTAACAATGTCGTTGTTACTCGAGTCCTATATAATATTGAACACCCCGCAACTCTTCCATATCCAACCCAGGCTATCGTCTCGACTGAAACACGCCGCAACTGCATCTTCCGAACCACAGCCATTTTTGCCCGGATCACCGTCGTTCGCTTTCCCGACCATCACCACAAGCACGAAGACTGCGTCTCACGCCGATCAAAATGTGCACCGTCACTATCCACGTCTACTCCGACTTCCAGTACAATGAGTACCACGAGATATGCGATGCTTGCAATGGCATCCCCTCTAGTTGCCCTAACCTAGAGTGCGAGACAGTGCGTGAAGAGGGCAGCTACTGGGCTTCTTAGCTAAGTACCAACCCACATGGAAGAGCTAACAAACGAGTAGGTCGTGCTTCATACGGAATACCTGCGTTTGCTCCCCTCACCTTATGGCTCGTTTGATTATACAGTGCCAAATCTCCATCATCACCACCCAAGAAACGTTACTCATCTATCTAGATCCGCTTTTTTTGTTAGGTCAGGACAATAGGTTTACACTAGTATAGCTTAGCACACCCATCGAGATTTAAGTACAGCTGTTGGCTGTGCCGACTGGACAATACAATCAACTTGATCTTACATTCTTAATCTACCACATGCGTGATGTATCAAACCAAGACCCAAATAACAGATCCTCGTCACCACCACCTCCTCCACATGCTCCCCTCCGTTTGCACCCCAGCCTCGCTCAAACAACGTGCACCAATCCGATATGCACCACGCACTTCCCCTCCCACCTCAGCGCTGTACGAGTCCGAATCGCGATCCAGCAGTCGAGTTACCACGTCCCATTCCCATGATACGCAGCGAAGAAGAAAGGGTATAAAAAGGCCAGTAACGCGCGAGTCCACTGCCCGTCAACTATCCTTCACCACACGAACTATCAACTCTCCACTCCTTATCAGCTACATCCACTCCCTGACAAGAACACAGCTCTCCACTCTTTGCAACTCCTTGGCAAGCACATCACAACATTCAGCCAGCCCAACCCCAAACACAACACAAGAGGCACAACCGGAAAAAATGTGCTGGAGGCCCGCATACACCAGCGGCGCCAACGACGGTGGCGGCGACCCCGTCTACGCCGTCGGCGAGATCAAGCAGTGCCAGTGGGCGTGGGTCAATGTCACGTACTGCCCTGACATCAAGCTGCGGGCGTGTCCGCCGCCGATGTAGTAGGATTTTCGGTGTGGAACTCCTGACTCACCATCCATAGCGTTTGGAATGACTTTTGTACCTCTTGACGAAGTATGAGGCCATGGAAGCCACCTGCGTGGTGTGCGATCTGGCCATTCACCTCCAGGTGATTGCGGGATTAGGTTTATTAGCTTCCACAGCGCTGCCTATATGGGTGCGCCGCATTCGTAGCTAATACAACATCCTTTTGTACCTTCTTTGCCTCTTTTCCGTGTGATGTCTAAATTGCTCCTTGATTTCTCAGTCAGTTTAGTTGGGGACTCCCCCCTCAAATGTCCTTCCCTGCCTTACTTGGGTTGGCAACTTATGCGTGAGATGATGGACGTGAGTGATAATAATGAGTTGAGGCATAAAAGGCCAAAGGGTGTCGAGGTGATCAGAGACAACCCTTACAAGAAGGCCTTCCTTTCTCACTGGTGAACGCGTACTATCCTTCTACATAAGCATGCAATATTGGCAGCTATCTGCGTGCGAGTTTTCTGTCTCCCTCTCTCCAGCCTCAACCATGCGGTCAAAGTTCTCCAGCAAGCTATGATGCACTTGTAAGATGCTCCGGAAAAAAGAAATAGAAGTTTCAAGAAAAAGAGGCCAATATCAACCAGCCGCAATAACTTCTTTCAGACCCTTGTGGCTCCCATTTGAAATGCATTTGGCAGATTCCTTGACCTTCGAGAGTTCTTCCACGTCGGTGTCGTTAGGCAAAACTCGGTTAGAAGTAGGCGTGAAGGAGCGAGTCGGATCGAAGACCTGGAAGACTTTGCTACTACTGCTCTCGATCGACTTCCATGTTGCCCAGCAGCAATGCTTCACTTTGAGGTTGTCCAAGAAGAAATGGTCTAATCGAACCTATGTACGTCTGCTGATAAGAGAAAGAGAGGCCCAAAACAAAGGAACTGAAGTGTTAGAAAACACAAGTGTGCACTGTGTTCAAGGATCGCAGAATTGCTGGCCATCGAACTTTCGCGTGGCTTCTTCGCCTGTCTAAATTTCATGGGGATTTATGATGCCCTCATAGCAGCGGTTTGCTAAGTCCCTAGGTGTTTGGAAGACAATGGGTACTTAAGGACCTTGACAGATTGTTGTGTGCTCACGAGTTCATCTATATCTGTAGGTCTACTATAACTAGCTCAACGTAAGCTTGGGTGTCTGAGCGACGAACAAACTTGAAGCAACTACAGCAGAAGCCAGCGCTCTAAACAACAGTAGCGCTTCTACAGAAGACTTCGAGTGCATATATCATTCATTCAGCTCGTAGGAATGTCCCTTGGGTGTCTGTATGTCACAGAAGCCGCAGTGATGGCCATGGAAAGCCCGACAGCTCCGTTCCAAACTTTTCGACCCTTGACGCTGAGAGAATTCAAGTCAACTAACTCTTTGCCATTTTATACTCCCCGAGAACCCCTCCCACTCCCAAAGACAATCAGTTGTCTCAACTGGCGCATCTGATCTTGGACTGAATTCGTCGAACTTGCGGTCAACTGGCTCGGGTTCGGTTTTTGGGATACTGAGCAATGTCTGAGTATCACTTCCGCCGCCGCGATTCCTATTCCCCCACGCTACTTCGCCAGCGCCATCGTCTGTTCGAGATCCTGGAAACCTATACCGGAGACGACGACAGCGACCACGACCACGATGACAATGCTTCCGCTCCCGCCGCCGACAATGGCAGCAACGGCAGCAGTGATGACGAAGACGACGACAACAACGATGCGTACGACGAGGGTAGTACTAGTGGTAGCGGTAGCGGTGTTGGCAACGGCAGCGACCAGGAGGATGACGATGAAGGTGGCGATGTGGACGAAGAAGGGGAAGAAGAATGGCAGATGCTGGCGCTGCAGACGGCGGCAATGGGGCTGGCGGCGGCGATGATGGCGAGGGCCGACCATGAGGACGGCGATGAAGATGACGAAGAATGGAATATGCTGGCGCAGGCGGCGCAGGCATTGGCGTAGACGGCGCTGCTGATGTCGAGGAGGAGATAACCATGACCTCCAGCAGCAGCGACCCTCCCAGCAGTAGTAGCATACTCGGCAGCAGTATAAGAGAGCAGGGTGCGTCCTCAATCGTCTCTCGAATCTGGATAGACACCTTCTGATTCAAGCAGTCGACTGACGATATTTTGGTGACTTGTCCTAAGCCGTATGGGTAGTGTACGGCCAGCTCCATCTGGAACATCCAGGAAGTACCACTGCCCGCCAAGATCCTCCGCTCTGCGGCAACATTTCTAGAGCAAAGGTGTCGAAGAGAGAATTCGAGAACCAGTCCACAGCGTGATCCACCATACTTCGCAGCTTTCGCTGACTCATCCTGGATGTCCGGAAGTCGGAGAAAGTTGATTCATACCTTCGAAAACCTGGCATGTGAAAGCGCTGCCACGGTCAGAGACAGGCAATGGCCAAGACCTGGTATTCATCCTTGCAGAAGATAGCCGTCAACGAAGTGGTGAACAGAAATCAACTCTCCTTCTCCGCACCGTACGGCAAATCCATTATCATTCCATGCACAGTGGGACCAAGTTCCCGGAAATAGTCCACGATATCTGCGCCAGCCCCTTTTCGCAACTCGCCAAATGCGTCCACCACTGGAAGGATGACCGGTCGAATACCGCAAGCTTGTGCCAAAATGGATCCGAAGGTAGTTTGGGGTTCTTCAACTTTCCGGTCCCATTTTAGGTTGAGCCCTCCCATGGTTTGACAGCTCTTCACATGAGTCTAGATTCAGGGAGGCACAGAAGAATTCGATGTCAAAGGTAACGCAAGATTCCATGTTTGTACCTTTGCAGTTCTGTCCCCGTTCCATGGTCGAAAAACGAAGCGAGCATGTATCCATCTTGTGGTGCGAGTTGTTGTAGGACTTGAAGGGCGTAATTCATCAATGCCGATTTCCCAGAACCACGTTTTCCTTTGATGCAAATAGCCCAGGACGTGTCATGAGCAAACGATGAAAGATGGATTAATGTGTGAAAGTTGTACGCAGCTCTGCTATTATTGATATCGAGTCCCTTACTCTTGGATCTTCGGTGACGTTGTGAGGCAGCCTGAACAGGGCTCACTATTGATGAAAGAACAGGGCTCACTTTTGATGAAAAGACGCAAAGTTTCAAACCAGCGGCTAGCCACCGATGTCTCGCTTTGCTGCTGCATCTTCCACTGTGGGAATCATGACAAGATCGCACTCTTGATCTCTCTGAGAAAAGAAACTTACTCACATCTACCAGGCTGATGGTAAGCACGCATCACTCCATGCCAGCCAGATTCCTCAGATTCCCCTACTCTTCACCTGACTAGAAGCTGAGAAGCGCGGTCCTCTATCTCCATCGCACTTTTTTCTAATGAAACCCCACCCATTTTGTACTCAAAAAGGAAAAAACGCCATCGAACACCCCTGACCCATCCAACCGTCCATTCATCCACCCATTCCCTCCATCCCTCAGGCACCAGGCGGTCCCATCCCAGGCGGCGGCTGGAACGCACCCGGCGGCGGAACCGGGCTCGCGCCTGACTGCGGAATCGCGCCACCAGGAGGTGGGAACGGGAAGTTGGCGGGCATTCCGTGCGGAGGGGCCATGCCCGCTGGCGGCGGGAACGGGGGCATGCCGACGGGAGGCGAGCCCGAGGCTCCAGCAGGTGGGAAAGGCGGGAATGGGAGCGAGCCGGGTGCGCCGGGAGGAGGAATGCCGCCGGCGACTGGTGAGGCGCCGGGGGGTGGGAAGGGCAGGTTGGGCATGTTGGGAGGCATGCCGCGGCCGAGGGGGGCTGAGTTGTTGGTGTTAGATAGATGCTGGTGGTGGTGATTGTGGTGAGGGGTCTTACGAGCTCCGGGGGCGCCAGGCATTCCGAATGGTGGAGGAGGCATACCGCCTGTTTGTACACTCGTGCGTCAGTAATCTTTCCATCTTCAATTCTGGAGGGCACGGGGGGCGACGCACCTGGGAAGCCGAATGGCGGAGGGGGGCCGAAGCCGGGACCGCCCATGTGAGCGTGCTGCAGCATGGGGTTGACCTGGCCTTCGGCGGCGTAGGACGAGGTGATGGAGTCGATGACGCTCTGGGCCTTCTCGTGACCGATCTGCTGGTAGTATTCGACGACGTTGCGCAGGTGGTTACGACCGCTGTTGTGAGCCTTGCGCACGCTCATCGAGTCGTGGGTGAGGTAGACATCGCAGTAATCGCCTGCAACAGTGAGGCGCATGTCAGTGGAGGGACTGGAGCGGGTGCGACGCGGAGGCGGAGGTTTTGCGGGGACCTACAGAAGAGTGGAATAACGGTCAGTGAGGATTCGCGGGGTATGGGAGAGGTTAGACTTATATTTCGGCATGATTGCGACTCAGCGAAGGTAGCTCAAGGATTGGTGGTGAAGGGCGGAGGTGAAGCTCGGAGGAGCGCAGGCGGCGAGCTCACGTCGAAGCTGGAACTTCGCGATAGGTCGCGACGGGCCAAGCCCGACATTCACCCGTCCGCCGCTATCGCGATAAGCTTAAAGCTTCACGTCACCTCACGGCCATGACTTTCCCCCAGCCACCACAAAACCCCGGCCGCCCAACCAGCACCGCAGTCCTTCCTCTGCTCTGCGGCGTGTCCCTGCTGCTCATCACCCGTCCAACATGCCGCCAAACTCCGCCCAGCAGAACATCTGGAAGCAGATGAACTACACGCCTCCGCGTGGCTCCTGCAACCACAAGGAGTCGCTCCTGTCGCCCAAATGTCCCTGCCTACGCTTTATGTTGCACCCGCTTAAGGTATGCAATATGCTGTCTCCTCCGCTCTGTCCCACCTCTCTCTCTCGCCCTCCAATATACACTCTGCCTACCTATCCCTCCAAACCCACCGCTTTCCAGACCACCGTGCTCATCCCAACCGCTCCCCGCACTAAAAAAGCGTCCCAAGGCCGCCGCCCAACCAATAAACTAACCCCCGCAATCCACAGGTCACCTCCTCCTTCTCCTGCGACGGCTGCGGCCACCACGCCTCCTTCCACAACATGGCCTCCCCCACCGACGACGCCGTCATCGCCCGCTGGGCCACCGAGTCCACGACGACGACGACGACGACGACGACCGCCCCCACCGCCGACGCCGCTCCTCGCTCCCGCAAACGGCCGCGCCGCGCCCTGCTCGAAGCCGGCCCATCCACCACGACTACCGCAGCGGCAGGCACCACGCCGCCCCGGCGGAGCTCGATCGCCGTGACGCCAGACCTGGGGAGCACGTTCGACGGGCTGTTCAGCGACGATGTCGAGTACGTGGTTGATGGGGGTGTTGGTGGGAGGCAGCATGGCAGTGGGAGTAAAACGTGGGGGGACCGGTTCAGCAGTTGGAGCTTTGGGCGCGCCGAGGAGCCGACCAAGACGCCGCCGAAGAAGCAGCAAGGGCAGGGGTCGAGGCGGAAGAGGCATTCGATGCCTGGTGGTGGGAGTGATTTTGGGGTGGGGTCGTCGGATGTGGTTGATTTGGATTGAAAACGACTGCAATGAGGCAGAAAGGTGAGGGTGTTGCTTGGGAAGGGGAAGGAGGAAGCCCAGGTGCGTGGAGACAAAATGGTTTGAAGAGTACGGCTTGCTCTTCTTGACTGGAGGACCAGGTAGGCGAAAGCGAGGGCATACAAGTGCCTGGCAGAGATGAGGTGCGCAAAAAGCATTCACGGCGTTACGACTGAAAAACACACACTGTAGATGATACCCCTGGACTTTCCTTATTTTCGCCACAAGCATTAAGGGGGAAATCGAAAAAGAAGACTGGGCGAGGATAGAGAAACACTTCGACACTAGCATAATACTATTATAGACGCATCCAATAGATTGTACACACTGATTTACCAACCCAACCACGTCTGAATCACGCACCTTCCCTCTTTCTTTCGTTCCTTTATTGACCAAGCAAAATTCCGATATACTGGCACCCAAACTCACTCGTCTCCCTCCAAAAAAAACAACCAACGAGACTACCGATGATGCGTTCACGACTCCAATCCCCTTTACCCTAATGCAGCATGAAAGGAACGCCAGGACACAACTAGAAAGGCACACCAGGACAGCAAAAGAAGCTCCACGACGAAACCTAACGCTCCACGGGACGGATTTCCAAAGCAAGCAAACCGGGTATCCAACCCACACCCGCAGGAAACCCCCCCCTGGGGCTGGGTCAAATGCTATAGTTCCATCACGCCTTTCCCTTCCCCTTTCCACCTACCGCTGCCTCCGCCTCCTCCTCGACTTCTACCCGCTGCCTCGCCTCCCCCACCCCATTCCCCCCACCACCGTCAACCAGCAACTCTCTCACATCCTTTCTCACCCCCGCCAACCCCCGCCAATACTCCCTCAAACACGGCCACCTATCGCAGCTCCCATCATCATCCCCCAACGCCCCGAGCAGCGCGTTGACGAGGGGCCAGATGGCAGCGTCGGCGACGGAGAAGGTGGGGCCGGTGAGGTATGCGGATCGTCCCGCCTCGGCTTCTCTCGTGGGGGAGGGAGAAGCGGGTTTGCTGCGGCGGCGCAGACGGTCGGTTGCGCGGTGGTCTTCGAGGGCGGCGAGGTGGTTGGTGAGGGCTTCGGTGAGGTTGTTGTGGGTCTGTGAGGAAGTGATGGGTGTGGATGAGCAGGTGGCGCTGAGATGGCGGGCCCATAGGCGGTGGAGGTGCAGGGCGTGCGAGAGGTACGTCTGCGCGGCGGCGGCGGCGGCGCGGTCGCCCACGTCTGCCGCCTCGCCGGAGATGCTCCTCCTGGGCTGGGAGTAGTGGCTTTCCAGGTAGGTGAGGGTGAGGGTGGCGCCGCAGACCTCGGTGTGCAGGGCGTCCGTGTCGCGGAAGCAGATAGTGCGGCGCTCGTAGTCGTCGGCGCGGCGGGGTGGCGGGGGCTCGATGAGGGTGTGCTTGAGGCCAAGGTGAGCGAGGTAGAGCGAGACGGATTGGCGCTCGACGGAGCTGTGCGACGCGTACAGGATGGGGGTTGTCTCGGGAGGAGCAGGGTGGCGGAAGTGCAGAACGTCGGAGCCGGAGCCGTAGGTGTTGGCCCAGTCGAACTCTGTGCTCTGGTTCTCCGTGCCGAAAGCGCGAATCAGCTCCTCGGTTTTCTGCTCGTCGCCGTTGATGGCGGGGTTGGCGGCGTCCTTGGTCTTCGATGCTGCACCTTGGCCCCAGATCTTGCTGGAGTCGTTGCTGAGGAAGGTCCCGATATGGCGGAACGTAAGGCTTATGCGCATACCGGAGAAGTCTGTTTCTGGACCGGACTTCTCCTCCGAGGGGCGCTTATCTGCGTTGATGCCGTGTAGCCAACGCATGTTCGTCTGAGGGCCTAGAACGAAGACGGAGTTATGCGGCATGGATACTCGCTGGGTTTGCCTGACGGATGAAGCGTCATCATTGGCGGTTGCTGATCGCTTAGTCCGGAGACGCATCGTACGCTGGGCGCCGAAGCTGACATTGGCGATGCTGGACCCGCGTACTATGTCCAGCGTCTTGTCCGAGTGCTCGGAGATGTAGTCTTGGCCGCCACGGTATAGTTGTATCAGAACATGGTTGATGGGATGTTGCACGAGTTCCTCGACTTGTTTTCGCACGCGTAGCACCGCAGGCGAGAAATGTAGCAACGGCAGTGACTGGTCGGAGGGATGCCTATAGACAGGCATTGAGCCATCTGCGCCCAATTCACCCTGTACTGACACGAGACGAGGCACCTCGCCTTGAGCGTGCATCATCTTCTGCCACCGTACTTCGTTGTAGAGCTTGTCGAAGATGACTTCCTCAAGAGCCTTCTCCGGTGTTGCAGAAGCACGTAATGACTGCGGGAGGAAGTTGTGCACGATCCGTGAATCGCCCTCGCCGATTTTTTCTGAGGGTCCCAAGGTCGGCAGTGTAGCCAAACTCTGAGCTCTCTTGCTTTTCTTTGATATATTGGGGTTCTTCGCAGATGGAGGGCCAGCTGGCTCGGTTGTTGGACTTGCTGTCTTGTCTTCAACAGGCTTGGGTGTCTCCGATTTGGGCGTGGGCGTCTTCAAGTTTTCGGATGAACTGGCTTCGCGACTGGTAGGGTTTGCCGCTGAGGGCAGAGTGGTTTGGCCACCTTTCAGTGAATCCGAAGCCGCTTTCTCGTCCTCTTTCTGTTTGGTGTCTGACCGGCCGGCGGGCGTCTGCGCTTTCTGAGAAGGTTTCCGACGCACCCTGATCTTTGACTTGATCGAGCCTGAGCTACGCGGTGGTATTTGCTGTTCCACGGGCGGTCGAGATCGTCTCGAGTGCCGCTCGAGCAGCAGCATCGTCTCGTCCAGCAGCGCATCGTCGCTGTCTGCTGCCTCGAGCGCGCTGGCAGAGACTGCGACGGCGTTGTGCTGGGGTGTTGTGCGCGCAGGTCTAGCTTGCGTCGGCGCTAAGGAGGTATCGTTGCATCGGGGTCCATCCTTGTCTTTGAGCTTGAGATTCTTCAGCATATCTCCCAAGTCATCATCGGTATCAGCCTTGCGACCCTGAGAGGTGTCACCTTTCTCCGTTTGGTTTGTGAGTTGCGAGAGCAGAGCCGCGCTGGAGACGGTGTGGGCGCCCATGTACTCGACCATCTGCTGGATGGCTTCCCGGTGCCTGTTCAGCTGGCGGTAGCCGACGCAGTCGTCCACCAGGTAGATTTCGATACCATGGCGTGCTGCTTCGGCGGCCGTGGCGTAGACGGAGATGTTGCTGATGCAGCCGCAGACGTAGAGCTCAGTGATCAGCTTCGCCCGCAAGGTGAGAAGGAGAGTGGTCCCCTTGAGGGCTGAGTAGCGGTTCTTGACGACCAGCGTGTCCTCGGGCTTGATCTCAGCCGCAATATCGTCAGCCCAGTCGGCGCCGGAACTGCCAGCCATGCAGATCTGCCGCCCTGAGCCCTGGGTGAGGAACAGCTCGTCTTCTTGCGCTGCGTTGACCTCCTTCTCAAACTTGCGAGACCTCGCCCGAATCCGCTTGAGCAGGTCTGACTGACGCTGTCTCGAACCTGACATGGACGGCAAGTCATCAGGCGTGAAGTCGGCGCCACTGCTGCCGTCGTCCTCGGAGCTGGCGCTCTCGCCTGGCACGCTGGCGATTATGGCGTCTTCATCGTCGGCCTCGGGCACGGGTTGGTTAGGGTTCAGTTCAGTGCGCACCCAGATGACGTGGCCGGCATGCTCGCGGAATATGGGCACGACGCGCTTGATGCGGTCCAGCAGACCGGGCGGCTGCGTCACGGGCAGTTTGCCAGTGGGCGAGCAGAAGTCATTCTGCAGGCCGACGACAATCAGGGCTTGGTGGGTCTGGAACTGCGGCTGCTTCTGGGCGAGCAGGTCGGCGAAAAAGGACGACATTGAACGTTTTGCCAAGGAAAAAAAAGAAGAGACGAGAGGAATTTCGGCGGACTTGAAACTAGGAACGGCCCGTGGCCAGACAAAATAGGGCGCCTCGGGATCAGCGAAGGGGCAGGATGGCAGGCAAGCTATCGACGCCGAACCAGGCCAGCGGTTGCATAGTGTTTATCATGACACTCGAGTCGCACTTGATGGAGGGGCTGGTGCTGGGGTGGGCAACGTCTGGCACCAGCAAGGCTGACAGGGAGCGGACGGCACAGTGCGACTGCTGACTCGCAGGCTGCTTTTCGACGCTTCTCCCAGGCTTCGCTGCAGGAGGGTGGGAGGCACGAGGGTGTGGGCGCCACCACAAGCGCGCGGTCCTGGTCTGCTGCTCGCGGCCGCGGCCTGCTTACCGAGAGCGGAGCTGCGAGCCTGCTGCAACACTTCCAATGCTCAGCAAGACGACGGGATTGACCGGAGAGGATTCCGTGCAGGGGGCGCGCGCCCACATCTGGCCGCCGTCGTAGGTACTGCGCCGCGTAAAAAGAGGGACACACCATGCATCCCGTCCCAGTGCCTTGGGTTCTGCCAGCTTTTATAGGAGCCAGTCTCGGCCTCTCTGCGGCCACCCATTACTACGTGTGCTGTCCTTTGCCCTCCCCTGTGCCTCATGTATGTACAATCCTTCACCTTTGTACCACCAATCCGCCATTCTTCACCATACCCGCCCCGGTTTACCCTCCTGTGCCATGCAAAGACTCGGCCTGTAGCCCAATCGCGCTCCGCCGCCTCCCCGATCCCATGCGTGCAATTTCCCATGCGCGCGTTTCGATGGATCTCTCGCCTCCAGCAAACTATCGATGCCATTATGCCGGATCCGATCGTTCGATGCGTAAAAGACCCGTGACCATATCACTGACTCCCTCCTTAAGCCCATCAATCTTCCACTTCCCATTGGCCATCCACTGCCCCCTTGGGATGTAAGAAAAAGCACACGCTCACAGCATCATGTCCCTGCGTCAGCCATGTATCTACCTACATACGTTCGTGCACCAGCCGCCGCCTTCCCTTCAGACTCCGAAAAACATGCGCCGTATCTCTCTCTCGCCAGACTGTGGGGCACAACGAGCACGCGCTGCCCATCTGCATAATTTGCGCCTCATCTTTCTGCCGGCCCATCTTACTTCCCGAAGAAGGCCGTGATCTTCCTGCTGCCATCGGCAGGTGTCGCCGAGCTGCCCTTTGCCGCCGCCCTGTTGCTCGTCGCGCTTCTTGTTTTTCGAGGCGACCTGGCGGGTCCCTTGCTCGCCTTGCTTTTGCCTGGAGAAGTATTGGTTGCGCCTGTCCTGGCTGCCTTTGGGAGCGGCGGTGAGCCAGGCGTTTCATGTTTGTCGTCTGCATCTTCGTGCTCCCGTTTGATACCGCGCTTGCCCTTGTCACCACCGGGTGTTGGCAACGGTGCATTATCCTCCGTCCCATCTTGGTTTGAGGTATCACGAGCCTCAGGGCCCTCGACATGCCCAACCTTGTCAACATCTGCCCCCACGACTTCCTTTTCTTGCGTAACCACGTTTTTCTCGCCACTTCCCTTTGCTGCCTTCCTCTGGTTGTCGAAGAAGTTTGAAATGTTGTTCTTGTTCTCCTTGGAGTCCACAGGGATGATGAAAGAAGGAGAGTCGTTTCCCACCTTGCCAACCTCTTTACTGACTGGATAGTATTCCAGTTCGCCATGGTAGGGCTTGAGGAGGGATTGCAGCTCCCTGTTCCATTCGGTACGACTTGGATCCAACCACTTCCAGACCGCATCAGAGCCGTTGTCGAAAAGGACAGGCATGCGGTCATGCAAGAAGCTAAGCTGCTTGTTGGAGCTCGTGGTGATGATCGTGTAGGTGTAGAGTTTGTCTTCCGATCCTGCACGTCCAAATTAGCGGCGGCCCCGTCGTGCATTGATGTAACGTGCATGCCGTACCTTCGAACCTAACGCAGTCCCACAACCCCGCGAAGCACATCAGCTGGCCATCTTTTCGCTTCACGAAGTAGGGGATTTTCTCCTTGCCGCCGTTCTTCTTCAGCCATTCGTAGAAACCCTGGCACATGACAATGCACCGCTTCCGATGTTTCATCGAGTTCCAGAGGCCCCGGTTTTCCGCGAGTGAGTCGTCACGGCAGTTGATCGTTTTCATCATAGAACCGTAATCCGGTTTGCGCTTCATCCAAGACGGAATCAGGCCTGCAAGCGATCAGCAAGGATGCTTTCGACTCGAGGAGCGGACAGCATTCTTCAGAAAGCAATGGGATTGTGGGCAAGTGAGGGCGAGGGCATAGTAATCTCACCCCATTTCATTGCCTGCAGCTTGTACTTGGGATCCTGTGATTCGGTGGGTGCCTCAGAGGCTGGAACGTCGTTCGATGCCTGGTCATGGTCTTTACCGGCACCAGAGTCTGGCACATCAGACCTGTAGACAATGCCATTGTACGAGGGAGCAAAGTTGTATGTCTGGCGGATTTGGTCATCGGCTGGAGCTTCTTCGGAGGGCATCTGCGACTGCTCCAGCTGCTGGCGAACTTCTGCCGGGCGCTGCAACCGCTGTCAATGGCGCTCGTGCAGCGCAACTGAGCGACGTACCAGTCTAAGGACGTATCTTCCACACATGTTGCTTGTTTGACGTTGGTGACAGGGCACCGTTGTGGTTCGGGCTGTCTCTTGTCAAAGGCAGCAACGACAAAGAATGACGGCATGATTCCGAGGTTCGCGCTCAGGGCAGTCGCAAGCGCGAGAGCAACAACCAAGCTGTAGGGCTGAACAAAACCTCCACCCGCCTTGCCTCGCTTGAGGTCTTCTCCCATCTCCGCAATCCACCATGTTCTCCCGAGCTGCTTGCAGAGCTTCGCTGAGGAGCTTCCAGCGCTCCTTCGCCGCCAAACCTCCCGCGACCGCTAATGCCCGCACCTTCACGAAGCTCCCGACGCGCCCGCGCCTACCTCCACCATCATCGCGCACCGGCCGCCGCAATGCATCAACCACCGAGGCCGTCAAAATCCTTTTCAGGAAACACCCAATCTCCATGACGCTCGCCTCCGCAATCATCGTGTTCGGCATGGGAGTCCTCCTGTATGCGCCCTATGTCTACCACTATTACATCGTCGGCGCCTACCACAACTTCCCAGACTCCGTCGCGAAGAAGCTTCGCCGCGCTCTTTTCTACAGCCAGGATCACTCGCTGGATCCCAAGCTGGCCCTAAAGTACTACCGCGAGGCTCTGGCCGCCGCGGACGAGGAAGGCATGGACCCATTCAGCGACGATATCCTCGGTGTCAAGTTCCAGTTAGCCGCCTTCTTTGAGAGGTTGCAAAACTACCAGCGCGCCATTGATATCCTGGAGATTGTGAAGAGGGATTGTCTGAGATGGGTTGACGAGCTGGGGGATAAGCACTGGAACGACGGCAAGAGGACCAGGGTTCTGGGGAAGACAGTCGGAATCAGTGTGAAGCTCGGTGACCTGTACTCGAACCAGTATGTCAAAGACATCGGGAAGGCAGAACAGCAACTGGTCTGGGCCGTCGAGACTGTTCTCAAGGAGAAGCTGAGGCGGGAGAAGGAGGGCGTAAAGGAGGGCGAGGGTGACTGGATCACTAATGAAGAGCAAGGTGCATCGATGGAAGGTGAGTCCGATCACTCTCTGGCGGTGGAAATCCAAGCGCTAACATTTACGCAGCTCTCGCGCATCATTACGAGGAGAAAGATCAGCATTACCTCGCAACGCCGCTCTTCCTCCAAGCCTTAACCCTTGTGTCACCCAAGTCATGCCACGCTGCAGTCCTCATGAACAACCTAGCCATCTCCATTTCTCAACAGCGACCGCCGCCAGGCTTCGGTGTAAGAAACGCCAACATCACTGCCCCCAGCGCCCCCTTCAACCCGTCGACGCCGGAACCACTTCACACCCCACTGCCGCTTACTGAGCAAGCCCGCCAATGGGCTACCAAGGCTGTCAATCTAACCTCATCCATCGCGCCCCCGGAGCGTGATGAAGAATGCGATCTCGCATGTGCGGTGGCGACGCACAACTTGGGTGAGTTTGCAGAGATGGAAGGCAGGATTGCGGAAGCGAGGAGACGATACACCGAGGCAGCGAGTTTGGCCAAGGCGATAGGATTCGAAGAGGGTTTGCAGAACTCTAACGACGGTATCAAGAGGCTTAAGGGGAAGGAGGACAAAGCTTAAAGTACGTGAAGTTGAGTTGAGAAGAACGAGTTCGTCATTTCCATAACGAAGTGTTCGTCCTTTCCACAACGGATCATTCACCAGGAATCTTAAATGAAGCAAGAGATAAGATTTGCAGAGGTAGCTAGCCTAATACCATTCGTTCTCCGCTCACGCACTGAGCTTCCTCCTCAACCACTCCTCCACCCCCATCATGCCCATCCCCCTCTGCGCATTAACCGTCTTCTCCGCATCCCAGCTAACGCCCCTCCCCTCCGCAAACAGCACCCGATACTTCTTAATCTTACTCTCCGGATCCCTCTCCATCTCCCCCCTCAAAAACTCCAGACTCCACTCCTCCCTCCTCACTCTCCTCCTTCCCCCCACAACCCTCTCCACACACCCCGCCAACTCCCCATACGACACCGTCTCCCCCGCCGTAAACACCACCCTTTCCCCCACCGGCCTTGCCACCACCTCCGCCACCACCCTCCCCACATCCCCCACCTCCGTCAACGTCACGCGCGTCTCCCAGCTCCCCAGCGCCCGCACCACCACCTCCCCGTCCCCCTCCTCGCCCAGCAAGTTCTCCACGACGCCAAACCACGGCTCAAACACAAACCCCATAAACATGCCCGTGCTCACAATCGTCCACGCCACGCGCCCCTGCGCCCTGAGCGCCGCCCGCACGGCAACCTGCTCCGCCATCAACCCCCCCGCCGCCTCCGCGCCGATGACGTCATAGTCGACGCCGAACTGCCACGGTAAAAAGTGCTGGACGCGGTCGCCGGCGTCCAGGACCGCGGATGCGATGAGAGTTTGCGTGCCGGGGGGCCCGGAGAAGCCGGTGCAGGAGATGACGGTGTCGTAGCCGCCCGTGGTGATGAGGGTGGTGAGGGCGGGGCGGGCGTCGGGCGCGGAGAGGTCGAGGGAGGTGAAGGTGAGGGTGGGGGAGAGGGCGCGGAGGGGGGCGAGGCGGGATGGGGAGGGGAGGGAGGAGGGGCGGAGGAGGAGGGTGAGGGGGGTGGAGGTGAGGAGGGGGTGGGTGGGGAGGGCGTGGAGGAGGGCGGTGCCGAGGTCGCCGGCGCCGAGGAGGAGGATGGATTTGGGGGGGTTGGTGGGGGTGGGGGTTGGCATGGTTGGTTGTCGTGGTTGGTAGTAGTGGTTGGTTTGTGGTTGGTTTGTGGTTGTGGGTTGGTCGAGGTCTGGTGTGGTCTTGTAATGATGGGCTTTTGTGGTTGAGATGAGGGGGTTGAGATGGTTGATATGTTCGTGAAGGATTGAACGTGTATCTAAAGGTTTGGTTTGATGTGAGGATAGTCAGGTTGGATATGTCAGAACCTTATCTAGTCTATATGTACGTCTCGCTTGGTAGTAAGCACTTTAGTTATAGCTCTTAGAACTGGATTACAGCTAGAGAGGCAATCGCCGGACTTAGGATATAAGAGCGGCTGAAAGGGACACAGCAGGAAGCAATTATTCAGCACTTCCGCCGATCGCACCACTTGAGTAGTGCGAATGATGCCAAGACTTCGAATGGAGCAATATCACCAGGGAAAAGCATGCGGCAGGAGCGTAGAATTGTGGTCCGTTACTCTTACACTGTTTCCCCTCATCTACTAACTCCGCGATGCTCCACCTTTTCACTTTCCGTCTTTCATCTCCTCCGCGCAACCTTCGGTGCCCAGCTGTCCGGCTGCCATTCCTGGCTGCTCGCCGATTCCTGCCATGGCGCAGGCGACTTTTCTTTCGTATCACCCTTGAACCTCCCCTGATCCACGTTTTCCTTGCCCTCCGTGCTAGCCTTTACTTCCTCCGGCGCACCGGCGGCGTTCCGCACTCCTTCCCTCTCTTCCGGCTCTGTCTGCGGGGCGTATCCTGCTGGATCGCGTGGGCTGAGCTGCGGGGCGGACTGCGCTTCTGGCGGCATGTCGAGGGCGGAGGGCTTGGCGGCCCAGCGGGCGTCGGCGTCGGCGGCGAGCTGCTTCATCCGAACCTGACGGATCTCATCGAGTTGCTGCTCGCTGATGCTAGGCGGATCTGAGCGGGTATGACGGAGCCATTGGATCCATTGCGCTAATTATACATGTTAGTATATATAGCTCTCCCGCTTACAGAAGCGAGATGGTCCGAGAAGCGAGATAGGGAGAAGTTGACGGGAGCTAGAAAAAAAAAAATAGCGTGCTGGCTAGTATTGCTCCCGTCCGTCCCGTGGGGCAAGAGGCTACGCAGCGCAATCTTCTGCTGAGGCTTGGGCTCCTCGCAGAATTCGCACGCCAATGTTCTTTTGGGCAGAAGCTCCAAGCCCGAATAGTGCATGAAAAGACAGATTGCCCCATTTCGCTTGCCAAGGTATCCCGAGTTTCGACACAGAACATATATAGGGGCGAGCAAGGTGCGCAGAGGCGGCGGGGAATTGATGGAAGGCGGAGAACGTACGGGTCAACTTCACGTCACCGAAATGGGTGTGACGGCGGTACTGGACGATGCGACGGAGGCGTTGTTCACCCTGGGTTACCTTGAACTCCCAAAAGGTGTTACCAGCCAAATCGGCGCCTGACGTGTGCTGTCAGTAATGGTAATTTTGCGTGGACGTGGATGATGCCTAAGCAGGAGCGTACCACGCAGCCAGCGCTTGCGCCAGGGCAAGTCGAGGGCTTTCCACCTATACCACAGCTGTGAGAAGCGGCCTGGTTGCGGCATGCTGGAGTTGTAGTGGCATGGTTGAGAGAGAACGAGGTGGTCGTGCGGCGAATGGTGATGGGTTGATTTGACAAGCGTCGGCGGAGAGCTCGTTGTTGCCTCCGATGCCGATGGCTGTTGCCCGCGCCCGGCATCGCCGCAATGACGTTAGCTTGACCGGTCTCTAGTCCAGCCACCAAGGGGGAAGTTGTGGCCGGCTTGGCGTTCTGTCGATGCCGCACAGTGGCCGCCCTACCCGTCTGTCCAAGGCACGAATCTTGGTGGCAGGCCTATATCTGCCAGTTCACCATCATAATACATGGTCTTGAAACCTCACCCAGCCACGCCATTATTGTTTATATCTTGCCAGGCACGTCACGATGCGCGCAGCCCGGTCTCAACCCAACATCCGCACTGGCTGCGGCGGCCACGACTAACTCGATACCTTCGGGCGCATTCCATTCCCCAAATCCCTGCCCGTGCCCAAGGACACGCCCCTCATCCTCCTCACGGCCCTGAGCCACGATTTACTCTCCTAATTTCTCTCCTTCAAAAACACCCCTCTCCCTACTCCCTGGCACACTGATTTCGTCGCGCATACTTCTCCGTCGAAACCATGGCGAGCGTTAGCAGTCTCGATCAGGACATGCGCCGCCTGCGCATGCAAAAGGCAAAGGACCCCGCAGCCGTCAGTGAGACGACGCGCTGGATAGAAGAGACGCTGGGCCAAAAGCTGCCTGCCGGTGACCTCTTCGACGCCCTGAAAGATGGCACTATCCTGTGCCAGTACGTCCAACCCTTCCGCCACCCTCCGCGCTCTCCGGCGCAAACTGCATTCCTCCAGACTCTAGGCTGACACATACTTGCGCAGACTCGCCAATCTCGCCATTCCGCCGCCAGGCATAAAATTCAAGAACTCCAAGATGCCCTTCATGCAGATGGAGAATGTTTCACACTTCCTGAAAGCCTGCGAGCAGCCGCCCATCGGCCTCCACGCCCACGACCGCTTCCTGACCGTCGACCTATACGAGAAGAAGGATCCCGCGCAAGTCCTGCAATGTCTGGCGTCCTTCAGCCGCGTTGCCCACACAATAAACCCGTCCAAGTTTCCCACCTGCATTGGACCCAAGATGGCCGGCGCCCTCAGCCCGTCTGTGACAGGCAACGGCAACCTGTCGCCCGGCATGTCTGGACGCAGCAGGGGCTTGAGCAACACCAGTGCTAACGGCAATAAGCCACCGCCGCTCAGGGCCCTCAGCCCTGCGTTGACGGGCGGGTCAAACTCCAGCAATGGGGCAAGGTCGCCCGGGCCGATCAGCAGCTGGAGCAAGCGGGGTGACGAAGGTGTCACTTCGCCGGCATGGAACATCGCACAATACGGTCAGTCCACCTCCTTTTTCTATTTTCTGTGGGAATACTAACGTTGTTTGGCATGTAGGTTACATGGGTGGCGCGAACCAAGGTAGCCAGGGCGTGGCGTTCGGAGCACGGCGGCAAATTACCACAGCGGCACCTCACATCCCTAGCGCTGCCGAAAAGGAACGCAAGCGCCGGGAGGCTGAAGCCGAGGCCGAGCGCAAGCGCACCCAGGCGGGGGAAGCCGACAATCAACGTCGGGCGAGTCGCGAAGCACAAGAGCAGAGCGCACGAGCCGAAGAAGAGCGCCGATGGGAGGAACAAACACGCAAACAACGGGAGGATGAGAAGCGCAAGGTCGAGCAACAGAAGCGGGAATGGGAAGAGCAGGAGCGTAAGTGGAAGGCCGACGAGGAGGCCAGGGTGCGGGAGGAGCGGGAGGCTCAGGAGACGCTGGAAAAGGAGACCCGGCACAAGAGAGGGCCCAGCGACCCCAGACTTCGCGGCCAATACCTGAGCCAGTACCAGTCCGAGCAAGCGTTCAAGCCGCGCGACCGACAAGGCAGCCGCAACGACCCCGAGCTGGAAGCCGAACGCCAAAGAGTAGCCGACCTCGAGCGGCAGCTGGCCGAGGCCAAGGAGCGGGAACGCCAATATCAACGCGAGCGCGAAGAACGCCTCAGCCACGGCTCCCGGCCCGGCTCAGCACGCCCTCCCTCGCCCCCAGAAAGCAACGTCTCCTGGGCCGGCGACGAGCGCGAATACACTGACCACAGCCGTGGCACCGCAGCTCTCTCCCCCCGCCCTCTCCCTGACCCCGCCACCGCCTCCCCTCTCGCCTCCCCCCGCCCTCTGCCCAATCCTTCTGACTACATGTCTGCCAAAGGTGGCGCTCCCATGTCGCCCCCGCTTTCCAACCGCATGGACCGCTTCCTCGCGTCCAACCCCGCGCCGCTCCCCATTTCGCCCAAGAAGCACTCGGCCGCATCCGAGATGGGCTTCACGTCTGCGGCTGAGCGCGCCGCCGAGGACGAGCGCCGCGCCGCGGCGCAGCAGCGCACCAAGGCTGGTGGCTGGGCGAGCAAGAGCTTGCTCGAGCGCGAGATGGAGCGCGAGCGGGAGAGGCAGCGCGAGTGGGAGGAGGGACAGAAGGATGTGCCGGGGAGTCCGCTGGGTGGAGGAAGGAGGGGGGTTATGGGGCCGAGGCCGAGACCTTAAAAGGTTTTTTGAGTTTTAAAGTTTTTTTGTTTGTTCCTGGGTGAGGGAAGTGGGTGCTTTCTTGGGGGAAATGGTGGGTGGGGGTGTTGTTTTTGCGTCTTAAAAGAAGTAATCGCGAGGGTCACTTGTTGGATGGAACGGAGCGGAATGGTCGCGCTATACAGGAAGAAGGGGCATCATGTTGGGGAAAGGCCGATTCTTTTTCAACGCAAAGGAGCTGGTGGATATTTTGCTTTCTGCGTCTTTCTCTTTTTCTTCCCTCTACCCTTTTCTCCTTCTCGTCTTCCTTTTCTTCTCACATCCCCCCCTTTTTTGGTTTGTTTTATCGCCGTGGCATGGCAACAGTGCCACCAACCACCATCCGTCAGACAGCGCGTGATATCAATTTGAGATTCGTGTTTTTTGCATTCGTTGCGTAAAGCCAGCCGTAAGGTGCAAGGCGTGATTGGAATACTGTGATAGACTGTGCGGCAGCTCCTACTGCTACATCGGCAAATGGATATGCACTCTACTACTGTGCTTGGTGCGGGTGAGGGTCGTTTGGGATGTGTTGACTCGATCCGATCGAACCCTGATGAATACTAGCAAGGATGCCTCATGGCGGTTTTCAGCAACATACGGTTTTACTATTTCCCCCTCATCTTCAAAGAATGCTGCTGCTGGTATCAGGTACTGCGAGAATGCGAGTTTTACTTTAGCTTCCTAGTCGTATTGGGGGAAAACGCTCAAACACAACAGTGTAGAACCGGTTTTGCATAGACCAGACAGTCGTTGCAGTCGCTGCTGTTGCATGTTGCGATTGGTAGGTAAACGGGGGCTAGCCGGTCAGTTTTGTACTTGGCGGGCGAGCGGCTTCGCTTTGTTGTGCTGCCTGCACTGCACCTGTTGGGCACGAGAGAGCCTCACGAGTTGGGGCCACAGTCCCCATGAGGCAAGAAGGTGGGAGGAGTGCACGAGTGATGTACGTAACTGTTGGCAGAGTTGGATCTTAAATCGAACTCCCTCGTCATATTTTGACCAAGGCAATACAATTACTTGACACATCTTCATTCGACAGACTTTTCCACAAAGCAGCGAAAGTAGCGGGTGAAGCATGCACGCACCTCACGTCCACGTCCACTGCCCTGCGGAAGGGTTCTTCTCCAAAGCAATGCCGTGGCAGCCGCTTCGTCTCAGCCCCTGGCGATATCATTCTCAAAAAAGACGTCCCAGCATCATATACCAAGCCCTCGCTTCATCATTTTCCGGTAATTCTGCTGGGGGCGGCGAGGGAAAGGTGAGGGAGGAAGCGAAGCGTCCCCTTATCCGGGCTGGCAGTTCCGCCGCAGATAATCTCAACCGCAAGAAAGTGAATCCACTGTTGCTGCTCTCATTGTAATTCGACGGTTCCCATTTATCGCTCATTTCCCCCGCTTCTGGCGTTATTAGTGGTAAAGCAAGACTTGGGAAATGTGCTTATAAAGGCGTTTCACCGATTGGGCTGGTTAGTGGATTCGACGTGCCAGCTCCACGCGTTGGGTACAAGAGCCGCACGGGGTGGGGTTGAACATATGCAGCAAGCAGGTGGGTGTAAAGCACGTGTGATGTACGTAGACAGCAGTGTTGAGCGCAATTGAGCTCGCTGGTTATATTCAGACCAAGTCAATAGAACTACAAGACGCATCTTCACTCTCGTATCCTTGCTCATCTCCTTACCATTTCAGCGCCAAATTCCCAATGACTCGTGGAAGGGTTCTTCACATACGCAGCAATGCTGTGGCATCCACTCCGCCCGGCGACAGCGTTCCTACAAGAGGTGTACTGGCAGCATCAGGTGCAAAGCCCGCGCCTCATCATTTTTCAGTAATGCTACAGCAGATACCATGCCTCGAGGGAGGAAGCAGAGCGGCCATTTAGCCTGGCTAATAGCTCCGCCGCAAGTGCGCGTAGACGGAATTGACAGCGCTTTTCTTCCTCTCACAGTTGAACACCACCCTCATGGATCGCTACCTTCCTTTCCTCTAACTGTTGATGACAAACAAGACTGGATAGATATATTTATAAAGACAGTCTACACACTGCGTGAATGGGCCGCACGGGGGGGCTGAGCTGTCGCGTGAGGATCAGAGGAGTGTATGCAGACTCCGATCAGGGTGGGGCGCGCTGGTCTTCTGGATAGCTTTAATTACAGTAAGCATCATATCACAAGATACTTGGTTGCGCACACGCTGGGACGACATGTATCTTGTATCTTCCTCCGTCATTCTGATATACGCATATTGATCTCACAAGTACCACGCCCAACAATCGTGACTACGCACCCTTCCTTGATGAGCACTTTGCTCATCTGCTCAAAGTGAATCCCACATGCATTCCTAAGGCATATGCGACACGTGAGCGAGCTTGTTGTTCATCCCGAACATGATCAACATATGAAGAATTCTTTCCGCCTTTTTCATGCGCTTATGGAAATGCCAGACTGGTATCCCTAACCATCCCCCTCGAACCCTACAGAGCATCACCCCCCTTTACGCCCCCTCCCCACCCATCCTCCCTCCCACCCACTCAACCCAAACCCCCACATCCCCACTAAACTCCAACGCCCGCCCCATCTTCCCCAGCGCGCGCATCCTCCTCCCCTCCTCCTCCTGCTCCTTCCTCCTCTCCTCCGTCGTCTCCCCATCCACCACCGCTTCCGCCTCGTTCTCCGTCTCCGTTCCCTTTCCCTTGTTTTCCCGCGGCACCAGCTCCGGCAGCAAGTCCTGCGCCGCGATCGCTACGTCCGCGTTGGGCAGGATGCTCGCGGCGATGGTGATGGTCGGGGGCGGTTGTTCTGCCGCGTCGTCCTCGTCGTCGCCGGCGCCGAAGAGGTCGGAGGCGTCGGTGCCGGTCATGGCGGTGTCGTCGTCGGTCAAGCCGATGGCGGCGGATAAGGAGGAGACAGAGAGGCCAGAGAGGAGGTCGTCGAGGGTGTTGATAGGGGCGGTGCGCAGCGGGGTGGAGGTGTAGTTGCGCGGGTAGGTGATTGTGAGGGTTGGGGAGGAGGTGCCGGAGGGGTCGACGCCGGTGAGGGAGATGCTGATGGGGAGGGTATGTTGGGCGGGATATTCTTCAGAGTTTGAGGTGGGGAGGGTGGCGGTGGTGGATGGGAGGGTGGTTGAGGACGAAGGGAAGGCAGATTGGAGGAGCGTGGTTAGATGGGCGTATTGGCGAAGCACCTGAGGGGGTCATTGTTAGTTGGCATATTTAAGAGAATTGGTGCAGGTTCACTTACAGGGAGTATCTGGATAAGCTGCCGGGGGTGGTCGAATGGTATTTCATCCAGGATACAGGCGACCTCGGCCTTGTTCACGTAGAGCGTGGTCTCGTGCCGCCTGTCCTGTTCCTTGCCGTCTTTGTCTACCACGAATACATTCCGAGCACTTTGGTACTCTTTAGTGATGTCGGTAGCAAGGCCAGACGTCGATTCCTCATCTGGTTTCAATACTAACGCCTCCAACGACGTGGACCACTTCAACGATTCTTGGTTCATCTGGACGTTGACGGAAGCCAGGATGTTCTGCGCAGTGTTCAGAGGAACAACCAGCGGCGGGTTGAGCTTAGCAACGAAGCGCACGTTAGGCAGCTTCCCAATACTGTTGCCGTCCAGCGCCATAGGGTCATTTTGCGCAGCTTCCGAACCGCCTGAATACGTTGGCGGAGGATCCAGCCAGTCGAGTACCGGAGAGCCAAAGAGATCATGGGGGTCTGAGGGCTTCTCCACAGCGTCAGATATCCAGGAATCGCTGACTCGTATCGACGGGTAGAGTTGTGCCGGAGACGACTCGCACTCAATCGTCAGCGAAAATATCCTATTTGTCGACTCATCGTACTCGGCATTCTGCTCGTCAACGTCCATGCCTGTGTCGCTACTCTCCTTTGCCGCCTTCTCCGGCTTTTGGAACACCAATCTGTTCTCCATCCAATACTCCAGGGACAGTCCTACGGCGGAATTGACGTTCATCCTGGGCCTCCCACTCTTCTTGCACAGTACTTCCCTTGCCGATCGCTCGTGGACATGTGCTTTCGAGACGTCAAAGAGGTGCATCGCAGCCTTCTTCTCATGCTCGAACAGCTTCTGAAGGCTGTTGTAGACGCCAGCAATGGCCTCAAAGCAGCTGACCTCCGGCTTCCCATCCTTGAATATGCTCAGGTGGTCCAGCCGTGCCAGCTTCTCCAAGTTTTTCGCAAACCTATCCAGCGCGAGATTTATGCTCGCCGCGCCGGGGCTCGGCGACAAGTCATCCTTCAGCACCTTCGCCGCCGAAGCCTTTTGCTTCTGCACGGATTCCGACAGCTCTCCAAACTGGACCGTGACGTTTTCGAAAACGTTATCCCGGAATGTGATCTGTCGAAGCTTTCAGACAACTTTTTTTTCTGGCAGCCTGGAAGTAAGAAAAAAAACCTACGTCAAGCATGAAACTGGTGTGCGCCAGCAACAGTTGCTGCTCTCCAGGCGAGTCGGACATGACCTCGCTGGACAGGCCCAGCTGCTTGGCCAGCCTCTCCATGCCCTCCCTGCTCACCCGGCCCGGGCGCGCCTTCAGCGTCGCGATGATGTTCTCCAGGCGCTTGCGCTGCTCCGTGTCGTCCGGGCGGCCGCCCATGGAGCTCGTCAAGCCCATGCCCAGGCCCAGGCCGCTCATGCCGCTCATGCTGATGCCCATGCCCACACCGCCGTCTAGGCCGGCCAGGACGCTGAGCCCCATGTTGAGGGCGCCGGGGGAGTCGAAGCTCATGGCGCCGGTCGCGGCGGCGGGCGAGCTGCCCACGATGGTCTTGGAGCCGCTGGCGGAGCTGGCAGTGGGGTGGTTGTGAGTGGCCGAAGTGGCCATGGCGGAGCTGGTCGCCGTGTTGAAGGGCGACTTGGCGGCCTGCTGGCTGGTGCGGTGGGCGGCGGGGGAGGGTACGCTGCGCGGGGCAGGCGAAGAGAAGGTGCCAAGGTGCTGCTGTGACGGTGTGGCGGCGTTGGGCCGGGCCGGGTGGTTCGTCGGGGTGGACATGGTGGCGCGCGTGTGCGAGGAGCTTCAACGGAGGTAGTGACGCGCTTATAAGGGCGAAATTCACGTCATCTACGGGTCATGCGTGCGGAAGGCTGCAGTGAAGCGAGAGTTATGGCGAATTGGAGGGCGGATGGAGAGCAATTGCAAACGATGGGGTTGCGCGGGGCGACACGGCGACTCTGGAGAGGACGCTGGAATAGCGCCGAGCTGGGTGAGGAGCGACAGGCTGGAGACAGATGCTGGGGTGCAAGCTTGACGCGACGGTACCTGAGCTATGCATAGGTAGCTGGTGTTTGACAGAAATGCAAAAACGCCCAGGGACGTGCAGGTGGGACGAGACCCTGGCTTGCCAGTTGCCGAGGCATGTGAGTGACCAAGCTCGGGTCTTTCTCTCCTCTCATCATCAACCTTCAGTGCGCTGACACTCTCATCCGTCCCATCTTCTCAAATTCTAGTTTGCTTGATCTCTCTTTGGCGTTGCTCCATCATCATGTCTTCAAACGACTATTCGTATGAGTACTTCAACGTCTCGTTCCCAAAAGAATATGTGGCCCATGTCGAGATCAACCGTCCAGAGAAGCTGAATGCTTTCATTGAAGTGTACGTTTTATTCCACAGTTCTTCTTCCTTCCGCCGCACCTCCTACAGTCTTACCCGCATCAACCGCTCTTTTCTTCTTCCTTCGTACACTCTCTCTCCACATCATCCAGCTTCAATCCCACGTCCCCATCACATGCTCCAACTATACACCATTTCCAAACCATCCCACTAAAACCCACCTCCCCTACCCCACCAGCATGTGGCTCAACCTCTCCCAAATCTTCACCCGCCTCTCCACCGACCCCGCCGTCCGCGCCATCCTCCTCACCGGCGCCGGCCCGCGCGCCTTCACCGCCGGCCTCGACGTGCACGCCGCCTCGCAATCCGGCCTCCTGTCTCAAGAAAAGAACCCCCTCGACCCCGCCCGCACCGCCTACCACAGCCTCCACCACATCGCCTCCTTCCAGGCCTGCATCACCGCCGTTGAGCGCTGCGCCAAGCCCACCATCGCCGTCCTGCACGGCATCTGCTACGGCCTCGCGCTCGACATCGCGTTGGCGGCCGACGTGCGCCTCGCCGCCGCCGACGCGCGCCTCAGCGTCAAGGAGGTGGACATCGGCATCGCGGCCGACATTGGGACGCTGACCCGGCTGCCCAAGAGCGTGGGGAGCCTGTCATGGGTGAAAGACGTGACGCTGACGGCGCGGGTGTTTGGGGCCGAGGAGGCGTTGGGCGTTGGGCTTGTGAGCGGGGTGTATGCCGGGGGCAAGGACGAGGCGGTGGGCGAGGGGTTGGCGAAGGCGGTGATGATGGCCGGGAAGAGTCCGGTGGCGGTGCAGGGGACGAAGGAGTTGGTCAATTATAGTCGGGATAGGCCGACTGAGGATGGTGAGTTGCTTTGTCTTTCTTTCTCTTTTTTTTTCTTTTTCTTGCGCCAGGCCAGAGCGGTGGTTTTTTTTTTTTTTGGATGTTAGCGCAGTCTGCTAACCTGTGGTGCTCTTCTAGGCTTGAGGTACACGGCTGTGTGGAACAGCGCCATGCTTCAGACAGAGGATATCAAGGATGCGTTAATGTCGGGGTTGAAGAAAACAAACCCAAAGTTTGCAAAGTTGTAGACACCTGTTTTGATAGAAAGAGAAAAGCGATCGAGGAATGAAATCGTGCAGTCAATCAATACTGTACTTCGAAGAGACATGAGAGATAAATGAACTTGATACTTACCATGAAATTTTGGTGAAGAATAGGGCTCGATAATGGATTCAAAGCAGCATCTCTGTAGGCGAGAAAGGTCTTGCGAGAGCACGTTCAGCATCTGTGTGTTTAGAGTATGTGGCATCCATGCCAAAGTTTCATCTAATTGCATGTCTCCATGAAGGACTTGAAATGCGTCCTGCTGATCATCCAAGACCCGTTGATAATCCGTCAAGGGTATCACCGCTTCATCGAAAAGGTCATGGTTGTGGAATGCCTGATGATTACAATCCCATGCATTGAAAATTTTTGGATTTCTCAGAGCGCCGTGGAAGTACAATGCCCATGAAATGTCCGAGGTAAAAAAGCCCGATACCTCACGGCCGCCCTGGTCGTATCCTTCATGCCTCATAGAGCATGTTTCTTCGCACCCACCAACAGAAATCACCACGCTTAAGCCCTGCTCATAACGCCCCAGGCACGGATCTGTCGCATCAAAATTAGTATGGGCCTTCATCAAGGAAAAGGTGGTTTTACGCACCTTGTTGTCGGTGTAACCGGCGAACAAGGTCTGGCCGTCCGCAGACCAGGCAAGAGAGATACACTCAGGCTCCCGGCTCTTCTTGCCGACCTCAACGTACTCGGGCTTCAGCTCGTCAACCTTGCTCTTCTTCTCAAGGTCGAAGATGATGATGCTGGAGGCGGTGGCGGCGCACAGCCAGTAGCGGTTGGGAGAGAAGACAAGAGCGTGGATCTCGTCACCAGCGGTGAGCGAGTAGAGGTGCTTGGACTCGTTCAGGTCCCAGAGCATGGTGGTACCGTCCTTACCACCGGAAGCGCAGAGGGAACCGTCGGGGGAGATGGTAACGGTGTTGATGTAGCCGGTGTGGCCGATGTGGTCGGTCTGGATGCGGCAAGAGGCAAGCTCCCAAACCTGTGTTCGCCGTTAGCTTCTGCGTGCCTTGTACAAATCTGGCGCGGCTAAAAAGCGGACAAAGGGGTGGTATATCAGTGCAATGGTGAATGGTTGTCTCATCGCCCGAAGGCTCTGAAGTAGCAAATACTTTAAGAATGCGTAGCATCATTTGAGTGACCGAGGGAAGCGTGTGTGCCAGAGTTTTTGTAGCCTACCTTGACGAACTTGTCCCAGCCAGCGGAGACGATGACGGGGTTCTGGGGGTTGGGGGAGAACCTGACGCAGGAGACCCACTCGGTGTGGCCCTTGTCGGTGATGGTGTACTTGCAGTCACCGAGGGTGTTCCAGAGCTTGATGGACCTGTCGCGCGAGCCGGAGACGATCTGGCGGTTGTCGGCGGAGAACGAGACGGAGAGAACATCGTTGGTGTGGCCGACGAAAGTGCGGGTAGTCACACCGGTGGAGAGCTCCCACAGGCGGAGGGTCTTGTCCCAGGACGAAGAGAGAGCGTAGGCACCGTCCGAGGAGATGACCTGCAGCAGCCGAGTTAGCGCCAATTTTTCGTCGCTCTGGCGGTTTATTCGTGGGGTGCGGTTGCACGTACGCAGTCCGAGACGATGTGGGAGTGGCCCTTCAGGCTGCGCTTGGGGTAGCCGTACTGCTGCTCATCGCGGGTGAGGTTCCAGATGATGAGGGACTTGTCGCGGGAACCCGACAGGAGCATGTTCGGGCTGTGCAGCAGCGGATTAGCCTCTCGTCCTCCTCTGCGCGCCTTCGTTGCGCGGCGCTGCCGTTCCAAACTCACTTCTCCAGGGAGGTGGCCAGCGAAGTAACCCATCCGTTGTGGCCCTCAAGGGTGCCCCGCAGCACAAGTTGTTCGGCCATGATGTCTGTTGGTGGTGGGATTGTCGAAGTTCGCTGCAGGTGGTGTCGAGCTCCGCGATAAATGATCTGTGAAGTTGTGCGGGTGGCGCTCGGACCATCGCCAAGCGGACCAATCACAGCCCGCGAATCGAGCCTCTTTCGGGTAGGGTCAAAAGTCTGGGCGTTTGAGCACAACTCCGCTGGACGCTGGAGAAAAGCTTTGGAGTCCGGTGCAATTGCTGCCCGTGCTCTGGAGATATGCTCTCAGTGCCACGCTCCATGTCACTCGCTCACTGTCGGAGCACAGTGTACTGTACATACAACATACATACAATACCGAACTACCGAAAATGGAAGATTGTATCCACTCTCTGCGCTGGCACATGCTGACAAAGAATTGCCTCCTGATGATAACTAATAATAATGCCCCGCTATCCCTCGCTCCTATTTGCCCGCGAACAGAATGGTGTTCCCACGCAGGCGCTTTGTTCCCCGCATTTATCTGCTGTTAGCCTCGAGGACTCCAATCATGTGCAAGATTAACCAAAATGAGGACGCTCCCAAACTCCGGAGGATGGGAGAAGGAAGCCAAATCCCCAAAACGTCCTAGGTAACCGGGGCGCTTTGATTATAAGTAGCTATGCGAAATTGAAATGGTTGGAGTTGTCCTACTATAAAACCCCTAGCATCTTCCTGCTTTTGCCTCACCTCACAGACTCAAACCACATCTCCACTTCTCACTTCTCACTTCTCACTTCTCACTCGAAGCCTGATCAATTGCACACCATGGCTACCGGAAGCTGCTTCTGCGGGAATATCAAGATCTCGACCTCCGGCGAGCCGTCCATCCAGGTCTGTCACATCCTCTCCTGCCTTTTCCAGAAACATACCGCTCACGCCTGCTCATAGGCTCTCTGCCACTGTCTAGACTGCCGAAAGATCAGCGGCAGCGCCTTCAGCACCAACCTGGTGGTCTCTGACGACGGCTTCAAGCTCTTGCAGGGCACTCCCAAGACCATCAGCAAGACGGCCGATAGCGGTAAAACCATCACCAGCTACTTCTGCGGTGACTGCGGAACGACCCTCTACCGTGATGCAGGAAGTTTCCCGGGAAGCAAAATCATCAAAGCTGGCGTTCTCGACGATCTCGACGCGCTTAACAAGGCAAAGCCTGGTTTAGAGCTGTATAGCAAGCGTCGTGTGGAGTGGGTGCCCGAGGCTCCGGGAGCCAAGCAGACCTAAGCTGCGTCTTGCGTACGCTCGTGGCGCAGTGGTTGTCAAAAGTTGTTGATGTTGGTTGGAGGGTTGTTAGATTGAGCCAATGATGATCCTTTCTTTTTACGCGTGCCATCCTCCAATTTCCCGACTGGGGTGGTAATCCCTGACCAGATAATGTGCTGCGGTGAACAGGCGGAGAAAACGAGATGAGAAGGAAGCCAATAATAGCCACACTCTCCTCCAGGACGAGATGGCTAATCCATATCTCTGGCCTCGGGAGGTATTCCGACTGCATCTTTCAAGACCTGCCGCCGTCAACACAAAGCTTCGTATACTACACAGGCCAAAGATGCTTACCTCGTTTAGCCTACGTTTCAGCTCGGGTAGCTTCTCAGCCTTGACGACCAGGGTTTCGTCATCGAGATCTTCGATGATGAAATCGTTGTGCGCAGAGTCTATCTTGACGATGATGGTTTTGATCGACTCATCACACTGGACCAGGATACCTTAAGCCTCGCATAAGAAGGAAGGCAAGTCTCACGATACGGATGGCTTGCTTACCTCGCAGAGCTCTAGGCATGATGGGCAAACAGCGAATCTGATGAAGGTGGTGCAAAAGGATGATGATTAGTCTATCGAGGATGTGCGGCGATATGCGCCCGTACTGCTGACTAATCTATCTAATCTGATGATCCGCCTGAATAGGCATGTCGGGTGACCAGGTGTCGGCCATGGCCTCCACACTCTCCGTCAGAATCCAAAAAACGAGCGGTGGTCACGAGAAAGGGAGGCAAATTGAGACTCTCCGAAGAGCGGCGTTCGGGTGGTTGGAAGGGCTCGGTTTAGGTGTGTGGCTGTGCAGTCTGAGCCGGACTGTAGGTATGGAGCGCAGAGACCGGGGCGACGACGGTGAAACAGACGGCGTTGGTGTTTCAAAATGACATGAAAGCAGATGGATGTTGCTCGTTACGCAAGGGCCGACGTTGCTGATCTCATGGGGGCCACAGAAAAGCCAAGGGCAGGCTGCCCGGTGGCCCGCACCAACAGCGACGGCATTCGCGTCAAACCGCGACAGCAATCTCTCCACATCCCAGCACACCAGCCGCAAACCTGCAACTGACGATCCAAATCGCCCAGCCGCGTCACAGTCACCCTGCGTGCCTGCGTGCCTGCGTGCCTGCGTGCCTGCCTCGTAAATAAGATGCGGGCCCACGCCCTCTGCGCCGCCGTCGTGCAACACCCGTTCTGACGTGAGCAGCGAGCTTCGATATCTCGGAATCCCGAATCACATCCCAGCTCTTCCCTTGCCTGCCGCTGCCTTCCGCCCTCTATTTGGGTCGCCTTGTCTCACCTTTAGTACCGCTCGCTACTCCCAAACCAACTGTGTCACCATTCCCCTCGCCTTTCCTCACTCTTTCGCCCGTCCATTGAACAATTGCACCACAACTGCGATGCCATCATGACCTCTCACGCGTTTCGTCAGTCCAGCACAAGGTGCGGTCTGATACAAAGCCTGCGCCTCTTCACCTGGGTCCTCCTGCCAGCACGAGTCATCTCACAGGAATCAAGTCCCGACGACAGCTCCAGCTCCAACTTCAAGAACAGACCGCGCGCTCCGCAAAGCGACAGCAGCGATGACGACTCCCTCAGCTCGCTCAGCCGCGACGGCATGCTCAACCTGTACTTCCTCTTCATCGCCATCGCCGTCATCCTCCTCATGATCGCCCTCTTCCTCATCCACCGCCGCAAGAAGCGCAGAAAGGCCATGATGCGCAACTACGGCCAGAACGCCCTGGCCCAAGACATCAACGGCCCCGGTCAGCCGCAAGCCCACGCGCGCTGGATACCGGGAAGCCGCTGGGGAGCCGCATCGCGCACCGAAGAGGGCCTCAACGAGCGCGGCGAGGCGCCGCCGCCCTACCACCACCCACCACCACCTGGAGCCGGAGGAGGTCCGCCGTACGCTCCCCCGCCGAATGGGTACTATGTGCCCATGCCCATGCCCGGAGCGCCGCCGCCAGCAGCAGCGTCGCCAGGTTGGCCGCCGAGTGATGCGGGGCTGGCGATTCCGATGCGGACGCTGTCGCGAGACACGCAGGGCAACAAGCCGCCGGAGTATCAGGACGCGTTGCAGCCGGGTGGCCAGCCGCCTCCGATGAGCCCGAATAGCTCGACGGGGAACCTCGTTCGGCATGACGGGCAGAACCAGGCATTGCGGCCTTGAGCCGGTGCGCATACGCCCAGAATTTCAACAGGAGCGAATGATAGAGTAACACGAGCGTTGGCGTTCCTGAACATGCCACGCGCGGTGTCAGAGGAGTGTTGTGGCGCGCGTCATTCAGCTCGAGCAGGATCGCTCAACGCTCCATGCTCGTTCCTCGGGAACGACGCCGTTGCACGTGTACATTCCACCGGGGAACTTTCCCGCCTTCTTGATGAAGACAAATTTTCCTACTTGCTTTTCTTCCTTCGCAATTCCAAGGACTTGCATTTTACGGGCAACAACTCCTACCTCCACTACAAGAGAGCAGAGACATTTTTTATGGCGTACGATAAAGAACAGGTCTAAGATCAGCGGGCACAGAAGGACTTGGTCTGGGGGACAAACGGGAACTGGTTAATGCCATGGAATTAGGCCATTGGGGTGGATAACTAAGGGCATGGCTAAACAAACTGGCGCTTCACGGGTATATTATTTGGAAGGATGGGGAATAAGCTTCTCGAGGTCACGGACGGGTTGTATGAATAATATCCTTCATCCTTTTCCTTTCAAACCAAAAAAAATGAATAAAATCATGATCATGGTCAGAGAGCTCGATCACGCATGAAAATGGGTTTCCTCCATCGCAAAAGCATAGAGCAACTTGAGCTTTCCTGATAACCTTCTCCATCTTTTCTATTTATAACGAGAAGAAGTCGAACAAAGAAAACGGCCGCCGAGACCTCTCACCGCTCAACTAGCGTAGTGCACGCAAAAGGAACGGCCCTACATTGAGAATGATATCTTTCTAATCAACATGACAAGCCGCTCGCGTAGGTAGGGGTCTGAAGCAGTCAACCTCTACATGTATATACGCACCTCGATGTCCGGCTGAATGCTTTAACATCCCATCGACGAAACCGCTTGGCTTGAGTTGAGGCATCCATCATGCCATTTCCTTTGCAAAACCCACCCCATCCCGCTCCTCCCTCCCTTCGGAGGAAACCACCTCAGCCAAACAACATGTATTGCTGAACTCCACATTACACATATCAATCGCTAACAAATTCCCCCATTCATCCGGATAAGTTTATGCAAGAAGGAAAAAAAGGCCAAGCCACCACTTAATAAAAAGGCTCCGGATCCATCCGTCCAAACACCTGACCTGACCCCCGCACCAAACCCCACACCCACCATCATGCACGT
This sequence comes from Dothiorella sarmentorum, assembly GCA_023082095.1. Classification (NCBI taxonomy): domain Eukaryota; kingdom Fungi; phylum Ascomycota; class Dothideomycetes; order Botryosphaeriales; family Botryosphaeriaceae; genus Dothiorella; species Dothiorella sarmentorum. Next base: position 126,106 of record JAJMVL010000031.1, on the reverse strand, counting down.
ATGTACTAGGTACATATGTCGGGCGATCACCCGCGGCAAGTAAGTAAAAGGGTACCAGAAACTTGGTTATCAGTCATAGCATTAGTTATAAGTCTTGTTCTTTCACAATCGCCGTTGATAATGTACGTGTTTACCTTTATGCCGGTTCTAGCCGCGAATCGGCGGAGCTGCATCGAGATGGAGTTGAGGAGAGGACAGGGGTTTGGTCGTGTTACGTCAAATCTACCGCCCTACCGGTACGTCGCGCAGGGTAGAGATAAGACCCACAGCACGTCAGACATCAGACATCACACCAGATGAGCATGTGTGGAGAACAGTTTGTTTGTTTGTTTGAACGGTGAAAACAGAGAAATCTTCATTTCTCGCAGTCGGATTTTCTACGAGTATAGAAACAATCGTGATGGGGGAATCGTGTTGAGCGTGTAGCGAGCATATAAGCAAGCATTAAGAGGGGTGTAAGTGTCTGCGGGGTGGAAGAGTCCATGGAGGGGAACCACAGCATCTAAAGGTGTATTTTTCTTCCACATGTCCAGAGCTTCGTCTGCTTGCAAGCTAGACGAAGTCTCCTCTGCACCGAATATTCCAAAAAAAAGAGAACCAAACCCAGATGTAACCATCTGACAACGCCGGACCCGTGAGGCATTTACGCCTTAGCCTCAATCTCAGCAGTCTCCAGAGCCTTCGCGGTCATGTCGGCACCCTCAACCATGCCGCAGAGAGTCTCGACCATAATACCGGTGACCTGGTAGGGGTCGGCATTCGAGGCGGGGCGGCGGTCCTCGAAGTAACCCTTGCTTTCCGCGGCGACAGAGCGGGGAACACGGACAGAGGAGCCGCGGTTGGCGACACCCCAGGAGAACTTGTCGTAGGAGGCAGTCTCGTGCCTGCCGGTCATGCGGAGCTGGTTGTCCTCGCCGTAGACGGCCATGTGCTCCTTTTGCCTGGCGGCGAGCTTCTCCATGGCGGCCTCGATGTGCTTCATGCCGCCTTCGGCACGGGTGTCGGCAGTGGAGACGTTGGTGTGCATACCGGCACCGTTCCAGTCACCAGGGATGGGCTTGGGGTTGAAGGTGACCACGGCGCCGAACTCCTCAGCGACACGGTGGAGAATGAACCTGGACATCCAGAGCTCGTCACCCACTAGTGGCATGGTTAGTGACGAAAGGGGAAACTATTCGGGGGTTGTTACGTACTGGAGATGCCGGAGCAGGGACCGACCTGGAACTCCCACTGGGCCGGCATGACCTCGGCGTTGGTGCCAGAGATGAGGATGCCAGCGTACAAGCAGGCCTTGTAGTGGGCATCGACGATATCTCTGCAGAAGACCTTGCCGGTGCCGACACCGCAGTAGTAGGGGCCCTGGGGACCGGGGTAACCGCCCTTGGGCCAGCCGTAAGGCCAGCCGCTGGCGTCAAGGAGGGTGTACTCCTGCTCGAGACCGAACCAGAACTCCTGCTTCTTGTGCGCCTCCATCACGATGGCGGCATCGTGGCGGTAGTTGTAGGCATTGGGCTTGCCGTCGGCACCCCAGGTCTCGCACATGACGAGGATGTTGTCGCCAAGGCGGAAGGGGTCGGGGTAGAAGGCAACAGGGCGGAGATAGACATCGGAGTTGTCGCCGGGAGCTTGTTTTGTTGACGAGCCGTCGAAGTTCCACTCGGGAAGCTCAGTGACCTCAGTGGGTTTGCTCTTGAGAGTCTGCGGGTGGAGGAATGATCAGCGCGAATTCCCGGGATGCAATGAGATCGAGAGGTGGGGTGCTGGCGCACGATCCCGATGCGCGCGACTCCAATGAGACGCGGGTCAGCGGGAGAGTAGCGCCGCGGCCTTATCGCCCAGCGCCGTGGTGATAAGCGTGAAACGGCGGCACACCAGCGCCTGCGTCACACTGCATGCAGTCGTGTTCTGGGCAATTGGTGGGGGCGGGACATGGCAGAATCGGAGTGACTCACCCTGCACTTGGAGCGGACGCCGTTGGAGCCGTCAATCCAGACGTACTCGGCAATGATCTGGCCGTTCTGAGGAAGCTTGAGGTACTTCTCGAGCTGTGGTGCAGGTCAGCGGGGGCGCATCCTCAAGACGCGGGGTACGGAGCAGCAGCTTACGTTGGCAGTGTTGGAGACAACTGTTGATTCGGCCTGCGGGCTTCAGTTAGTCAGGCGATTCGAGCACAAAGGCAGGGCGGGGCGAACGCACCATGGTGACTGATATGTGCGGTGCTGGCTCAATGGACAGGCTTTGAAGGGATGGAAGGGTAGGATGGAAGAGTAGAAGCGGAGGGCGAGGCGTAGGAGTCACGGAGGAGTTGACGGGAGGTAGAAAAGGGTTGAGATGGTGAGCGTGCTGAGAGCGGCGGCCCGGATGTTTAAAAGGCAAGCGCGAGCGGCGCCAGGGTTCGTCTTGCCCTGACGCCGCGTCGCGCCCACAAGGGCAGTGCTCACGGCGCATCCCAAGGGCTCCACGCAACAGCAACATCCTAGCCCGAGCCTTGACACCGATCCAGTCCACTTGATGAGCCACCGTCCGGCCAGGCACGGCCCTCAGCCAATCATTATTTTGCCTTTGACGACCGTATCGCGTGCGTCCCCTCTGCTATCTTTACCTGCCCTACGGCTACCCATGCCGCCGGCGAGTGCCCCGCCGCCAGGAATGGCCATGGAACGCGGCCTTTGTCTGCTACAACGTACTTCCTTATGCCTCTCACGCCTCACTTCTGAGGAAGCCTGACCGCTGACCGCCTAGCCGCAGGCGCTGCAAGGATGGCTCGTTTGCGGCCGCTATGGACGATTTGCGGGCTGGGGACCTGCAGCAATACCGAGCCGGACGGGACTTATCTGCGGCCGTGCTGCGCTGCCTCGCCGACGTGCATCGCCTGAAGGCCATCTCAGGAGCACATCTCGCGATGAGATAGGCGGACCTGCCCAGAACAGCTCGCACCGGCAGCCGCATTTCTGTGCCGCATCTGCAATGCCCGCTCACTCCTCGTAGCATCGCCCAGCAGAAGAGAGCTATCTTTTCCCGTTGGGCCGCCCCCGTGGAAGCCCCCGTGGAAGCGGCGGGTGACGATGCGGCTTTTTACAGACTTCGCGACGTACCCCGCAGAAGATTGGCTCCTCGCAGCCAAGCGCCCAGGATGCGCTGTGGGTTTGCGCAGGGCCGCCGCCGGGCTCGACGCAACATTTTTTGCTTTTCCATGCATGCACAGGACCCCACGCGTCCTGCTGAGAAGGGCCGTCCTGCGCTGAGTCCCCAACAACCTCCGCTATCGTGGCCGTCCGCAGCCACGAGGCTGGCGCGAAGCTGCCGCGAAGCTGCCACGAAGCAAGACAGGCGTCCGAGGTCAACCGCTTGGCCGTTGGCGCAGCAGCAGCACGAGCCCAGCGACTTCGGCAAGCACACGCCCCAGCATGACACCGGCGGGTGGCTGGATTACGGCCAAGCTCAGGGTTCGCCGCCTTATCGCGGCCCCCTATTGGTCCAAGGGGAAGCCCGCCGGCCAGCAATGACAAAACGTGACAAAGAAAACGGCATCGAGGCCGGCTAAACGCGGTTCGGGAAGATCGGCGTTGATTCACTGTCTCCCGAACCCACACTTCTGTGCGTCCGTCGGGCGTTGTGCTTGCCGTATTCGAACGCGTCTCTCTATTCTTGTGCTCAACCACGGCGCATGGTCCGCCGCCAGAGCCGCCAGAGCGCTCCAGTTGCCGCTCCATCGCATGACTGGCGTTGTTGTTACACATCGCCGCCCTTTGTTGCGCCTCGAATAGGGGCCGTGTGCTGACAACTGACCCTAAGAATAGGCTACTTACGTTTAACCAGTCTCTTAACGATTCACCGGCCGAGGCGTGCCCTCCTTTTTTCCGAAGCGCCGCCGTCGCCGTTTCCGACGCGTCGATGATCCACGGTCTTTTCCATTGTTCTTACGAGTGGTTTTCAAGGGTGCCGGACGTGTTACGCCGCTCTTTCATCATGGCTTCCATGGATCCGGGAGACGTTCCAGAAGCTTTAGGCAAGGTTGCACAGACGCGAAAACCGTCCGGAGCTGCCCGCCACTCCACAAGTCCCAGCCTCCCGTAAACACCCGCTCTGCCCGCTCCATCTGCACTCCGGATTTTCGCCCGGCAACAGCGGATTAGGGAAAGCACATCAGCCTCAACGCTCTGGGCAAATCGCTCTGCTCCGCTCCCGTCTCGCTAAGCCCCTGCAACCCGCTCGGGAACGCTGTGTGGAGAACTTGCGCGATGTCGCTGTTCCCGCTCTGCAGCTGCTCAGGGGCCCTGTCCCCCGGGACCGACCTCTTCCCACCACAAAAATAACAAATCGTAAATTTAGAAAAAAACAAGGTAATGCCTGTCGATCCCAAATACGTGTTCCTAGTCAAAAGGTAAAGAAGAGCGATCTGGACCAGATCAGGTTTCCAATTCGAGCCAATACTCCGTCGCAGTGTCCGAATCTTCTACCACTGCGCCAACAGTTGAGGATATTGGGCGATTGAAACCGCCCCATCCGACGTTTACCGTCTGCGAGACGCCGCTCTCCCGCCCGGTCCGCTCCCGGAACCAGCGGGTCCATCATGGATGGTGTCTTTCGGCTTCAGAGCCTAGGCTTGATTGAGTTCTGGGCTATCTAGGGTGAGGCCTGATATGCCCGCCGAGTGATAAGCTCTTCCGCCTTCTCTGGATCCACACCGGGTCATTGCGGCAGACGGAATTGGTGGCACGGTCCAGAAGTTTTCAGTACATGCGCAATTCCGATTCACAGCTCGGTACCAAGCGGCTTATGCTGTTTACGCCGTACCAAGGTTTTGGCCGTGTTGTTTGGTTTCCGGACGATTACACCTGGGGATTTCAGCACACCGACTTTGGTGGACCCGTCCTGACTCGGAGCGCCAGGTGGGGACAAAGGTCCTTACCCGCTCTCTCGTAAATATGCCCTGTGCCGCTGCCCCAGACCCATTCCGGCTGGTTGACTATTGGCTCTCATTGGCCCAAAAGTTTTCCACTGGGGGATTTGCTCCCTGGGATCTCCAGATGCATCCATTCGCTTATGAGACCTATCACAGTAAGTGTGAGCTTATTTGGACTACAGTGTCGCTCATACTACGCAAGTGTTGTTCGTCAGTGCACGCTGCAGCAAGAAGAAATAAGTTTGAAATGTTTCTTTTATATTCGTCGATAAGTATCGTTAAGTAGGTAAGTTCAAATTCCACCAGATGCAATTCACTTCATAAAAGACTTGCTATGCAATGCCATGCAAGAAGAACATTAATCATCAGCATCATCACGACTCTTGGCCATCATACCAAAAAGCAGAAAGGCATCGCAACAGCATCCGCCCCCAGAAAAACGAACAACCAAACCCCCCATGAAGAAAGAGCAAAGACACGAGGCGGGCAATTCTTGCCGGATCAACCAGAGTTAAAACCCCCCTCGTCCTCTGCCTTCCTTCACCCCGCCTCCCTCCTCCTCGCCCTCCTCCGCCTCCTCCGCCTGCGCCTTTGCGCATCGCGCACCGCCTCCCACCCCGCCTCGCTCAACCCCGCGAACGGCCGCCAAGACCCACTCCCGCCGTCCTCGACCTCCGCCTGCTCGTCGTCGTCGCTGCCACCGAGCGCCAGCGCCAGCGCGAGCGCCTCCTCGATTTCTCGACGGTGGCGCTGCTCGCAGCTGGGGCACTCGGTGGGGACGTCGACGGCGCCGAGGGAGTCGGGGAAGTCGCAGGGGATGGTGATGTAGGTGATGGCGGGGGTGTTGGGGTTGGAGGTGTCGTGGTGGATGGCGACGCGGCGGGCGCGGACGCAGGGTTCGCCGAGGAAGGAGGGGCGGGGGGCCCAGTGGGCGCAGGGGCGGTGGAAGTGGGTTTGGAGTTGGCACATTTTTACTTTTATTTTTTTATGTGGTTGTGGTGGTTTTGGGTGCCGCTCGGCGCGCCTGATTGCCGGCCCTGGGGGGGTGGCTTTTTTTGTGGCGGCGGCGGCAGGTGTGGGTTGGGTGTTTTGAGGTTGTTGTTGTGGTGGTTGTGGTGGTTGTGATGGTGGTAGGTGGTTTTGGAACTGTGGTTGAACCTTTGTGCGGCATAGATAGCGCTTTCTTGGGATATATATGCCGGCTGTGCTTGTGTTGTTGTAACATAGCTCAAATGTGCGTGCTCAGTACACAGGGCAGTAGGAGTGGAATTGGAGAGGGTAGTCAGCAAACAATGTCTTTGTCGAAGCACATGGGAGATGGTTCAGGGAGACAGTTTCTTTGTTCGATTTCTATGTAAAATGCTAGAGCGCAAGGACGAGACGTTACTGAACAATGCAGGTACAATGCATGGACAATACTCGGCACTAGGAGAGCGTTGCGGTTTGGGAGAGTGATGGGTGACTACGGCGAAGGGCGGTTCATTTTGACGGGCTGGCAGGCCTGCATAAGAGCAATTGCTATGATGGAAAGGCAGGCGAAGGAGCTCAAGGGGGAAAACTGACGGCTAGAAAGCAAACTTGGAACTGGGGAAGGAGAAAGAATCGCATCAACAGATACAATCTCGCCCTTCCGCCTTCCAGACAATCAGTGCACGGTCTGTTGAGGAAAATGTGAGTGAAATCTCTGGAGACGAAAAGTACAAAAGTACCCTTCTCTCGGTGTCTGTTTAAATTCAGTTGAAGTCGATTATGAAAATAGGGTGGCGGTAAACCATTGAAATATCGAATCTAAAGTTTGGCGCTGCTGGTGTTGGGATTCGTACGGATCCCTACCCTATGCTGAATAATCTTTGGATATCGTTTGCCCTTTCTACGTTAACACCCTCTTACTACTTCCTTCTTCCTTGGCGTTTCCTACTGTTTAGTGCTTTCCTTTCTTTCCTTTGTCCTTTGCAGCTTCTTCGTGTGGATATGATCTTAGTAGACAATCAAACCTGCTTCGTTCTATAATAGCTAGAAATATAGCTAATCTAGATGGGGCCCTCTAGAGGGCTTCCTTAACTTTTACCCTTTGGGTACGTACTCTTATATCTCCTTAGACTCCTGTTAGGATTTATCAGCAGGACCTCCAAAAAGACAAGCACTATGGACCTATCCGTCAGCAAACTTATAGTGACGTCAACGAGTTTGAAACTGTAAGTCAGTAACCTGGTTTATGTGTTCTGGAAGACGCAGTTATAGGATGCGAGACAAGCGATAATTTGAGACCCATCATGCAGTGACTGAAGAGCAAGAAAAAAAAGATTCATTATTGGCACACTACTCTTCATACAAAGCAGTTGATCCTCAGGATACAGGCCCTCCTCCTGCGCTACACGTATACGTAAAGACAAAAACCGATCAGGGCCGAGGGCCTTGAGACGTACTGCTACCTCCAACCTTGGACAAAAAGTAACCTCGAGCAAGCCGTGTGTGATCGACAGGCAGCGGCAGGACAGGGTATGCGGTCGCTGTGCGCTCTCCAATATATCCGGACTTTTGCAGCCGTGTGTAACTGTGGAAGTCCCGATCATCTTAACCCCATGGGGATAGGATCCATGCAGTATAAGCACCGATCTATGACGGCATGGTAACATTTGACTTGTCACTATTTGCGCTTATCCTTCAACCGTTAATTGACGTTTACCTAGTTTGACCAGTCCCCTGGGTTCATGCTGGTGTTCTCCGTTGCTGTTGCACCACGGCTTTCTGCTGCCTATGGTGCGGCATCTAATGCGGTGCTGCTAAGCAAGAGGCCTTATGAGTTCTTGGCATAGTCAATAAGCAGCTAACTGCTATGTGACAGGGGTATGGATGACAAGATTTTGGTCTTGTTCTCGACTGCGTTGGTCCGGAGATTTAGGGAGCGGAGGACCCATAGCTTACAACACTTCACATTATAGCCCCAGATCGCAAGATCTTGAGAGTGGTGCATGTCAGCGTCGAATCGAGCCATTGTTCCAGCAAAGCTTACTTGCTTTTTTTTTTTTTTTTTTTTTTTGCTGGTGATGATATGGTGCAGGGAAACGGAAGAGGTTTCATCTGGTCGCACGTGGTCTTATTTCGCAGATATGTCAAGCTGCAATGTCACGGTACGGATGACCGGTGAGAGTACTCAGGGGATGAGTTGCGTTGGATGCAGACATGATGGAAGTTTCGGGCTGACGGTCAAGGGAAGCGTAGGCGAGAAAGTTTCTTCATCAGGACGGAAGAGGAAGCGTTTGTGGAGTCTGTCTCATGGCTAATATTGGAAAATGGATGCGTGTTTCAGTTCATGCAAGCCGAGGCATGCGAGCATTTACAGTGACGGATTTGGCAAGTGTATGGCCGATCAAGCGAGCAAGAGCTGTCAGCGGGTGAGTCGGGCCATTTCTGGACGGCAGAGATGGCGATGGTCGCCGTCTTCAATAGTGGCTCGGGAGATGTACGGTGACGCGATGGTTGTGTCACTCGCCGCTCGCACAGAAGCGCGCGGCCACGTGGAAGACAGACCAAGTCCAGCAGCCGGCGCAAAATTCTGACGCCAGTGGCTTGCCTCTTGTTCGAGCGTGAAGAAAGTTTGTGTGGGAGAGCACGGGCGACCTGCTTGGCGACCGACCACCACGTGGAAGGGTGCAAGCTGGGGGCAGAGCAGAGCCAGCGTCTGATCTGATTCGAGCGGCTCCTCGGAACACAATGCTCCATGCAGCCTGGCGAGCTGTCGATCTCTCAAATTATTTATTGGCGATGGGCAGATGGGCGGGCGTTGGGAACCCAGGGCACGGCTTTGGGTGTCATCTCTTTCCTGCGCTTCTCATGGGCGGCGCAAGGCTATAAGACGGTTGTAGAGGTTCCCCTGACGCAGGCACGGCGATTGCTTGAAGGCAGATAGCCAGCTGCGCGTCCAATTCGACAGACAGGGTCGATGATCTCCCGAACCGTCGATCCGGGCGCTGCGAACGAGAGCGCTAGACACAAACGGGGCGCCCTGGCCTTCGCTGCCATTCGCTAGCAGGTGTCACCACGGCGATTGTAAGCTGCGGCGGATGGGCGTCGGGCAAAAGCGTCGCGGAAAGCTGGTCTGTTCGTGTGCGTCGCGGGTTGATGGGGCACTCCAGCTGCAACAGCTGCTGTGCCGCACAGTAGTGTATCAGTGACGGCCGTATCAACGCCCGAGAAGCCATTCTGCTCCAACACTCTAGCTGCCGCCGCTACCCTCAGGCGCAGCTCAGGAGGTAATAATTCTCCTTCACCTAGCTGCCAGAATTTTCTCGCCTCATTATTATTATCACTGCTGCTGCTGCAACCGTTGCCGCATCCCCGACGACCCTGATTGTCGCGACCCACCCAGCAAGCCACCACTACTATCCGGGACACGGATCGACGCGGGGGTAGCGGCAATATCCCCTCGAGCAGAGCCCGACCTTGTCACCCCCGAGTCCGCTTCTCCTACGCAAGCTGCAACCTGCAGTCCGCATCCCGCCAATTGTCGTTGCTGCAGCCCCGTCCCGAGCCATGCGAGGCTAGTTGCCCTCGAAATTCTCCGTCGTTCGCTACATACTTGGCTGCCCTAGGCCCCTGTCTGCACCACTCGACGACCTGTGCGACCGCGACTTCGCCGCCAGCCCTGCCGCCATAAGAGCCGCCATTGGTGAGTCGCACATTGTCGCGTCGCCTTTCTTATACTCCAATTCGTCCCGCCTCTGCGCCCGCCGAGCGCCGCATTCCTAAACTTCGCGCGGAATGCATCGCCTGCCAAAATACCAGGACGACGGCGCCTCGCCGCGCTCCAGTCGCCCTCCGAGCATCAACAGCGATCGCGTGTCCACCACAGGTTCCACGAGCACCGTCACCGCCGTCTACGCCCCCAATTATTTTTCCCCCGCGGCCGCCTACGTCGCCGTCGCCGCCGCTTCACAAATCGTCACCGACCACCAGAATGCCACCCTTCTCGACGAGTTGACCGCCGAAGAGGCTGATAATGTCCCCGCGGAGAGCGCGCGTCTCTCTGAGGAAGCTTTGGCCTTGCTCAATGGCTTCCTCGATTCGATCCTCTACTCCATCCTCGCCACCGGCCGATCGCAGTCCCTCACAGCCATTCGACCCGCCGTGCAGGAGATCCTGAAGACCAAGTTGGCGCGCGAGGCCATACGCGCTGCAGACGAGGAGCTCTCGGGGCTCATGGCAGGCGAGGAGGATGATGAGGATATCCCCAACGGCCAGGGCGACAAGTGGAACCTCGAAGCTGTGTTCAAGCGGACGCGGCTACGCATAATGGTCTATACGCGGCTCGGTGAGCTGGAAGATGACGACGAGGAGCGCTACCTTTCTGAGGTCGATTCGTATGCGATCCCTGAAGAGGACGATGACGACAGGGACGCCGGGCTGGTCTCTTGGGCTGCCGCCATCTTCCTCACCTCTGTCATCGAATACATTGCCGAGCAGACGCTCATAGTAGCAGGTCAGGCTGCATTCAATCGGGTGAGGGGCAAGCGGAAGAAGAACAGCTTGCCCGATTCCGATGGGCAAACCGATGTCGAAGAGCCGGAGCGCGTCATTGTGCAGGAATTCGACATGGAGAAGGTGGCGTTGAATTCCTCCATGGGACGCCTATGGCGGACATGGAAAAAGACGCACCGCCCGCCCATTACGCCTATCACTGCGTCTGCGCGCTCCTCTTTCTACCGCTCTACCTCGTCCAACATCGGTCACCGGAGATACAGCACTGGAAACGCGCACGATGCTCCGAGCGCCGCTGCGCTTGAAGAAGTGCCCGAAGTCGAGCATTCGGAACGCGACATTGCGTCAAACATTCCGCTCCCAATCGGAGATAAAGATGTCGAAGAGATCGAGGTTCCCGGGCTTGCTAAGACGTACGAGGACGTGGACGGCGGCGACACTCCAACCCAACAAGTGCCTGCCAAGAAGCAGCGACCCATGAGTTGGCTGGCCGCTCCAGGGTCGGGTCGCCACTTGCTGCGCACGCGTTCCAACTCAATGCCGTCGGTTAAGGAAATAGCAGCCAGACATGCATCACAGATAAGCGAAGAAACTTCCGGAACGCCTCCCTTCCAAACTCCAGCAGAAAATTTCCCCCAGCGTGAAGACTACATGGGTGAAGGGAACCAAGTACCCAACGTCGAGGAAGAGAAGCCCCAAAATGATGAGGAGAAGGACTATCTTGATGAGGAGAAGGACCGCGAGGATGTGTCGTCCGTCATTGCTGAGACTGGCTCCCTACCTGGGACAGCATCGCCACCTCCTGCGACAAGTCGCAGAAGCATACTGCGGGATCGCTCCCCAAAACCGCTTCAACTTGGTCGGGATGTACTTGCTAGCGCAAGACCGACAGGTGCGTCTAAGATTGCCGCTTTAAGTTATCGGTGCTTTACATGCTAACGAAGTGTAGATACGAACCGGAACATGCGGCATCCGATCCAAACAAAGCAAGAGATCATCCAGAGAAAGATGGCTTCTGCCAGAGCACCGCTTCCCGAGAAAGACAATGGAACCGCCAGGCCATCGCTTGCGCCAGGTGGCGATGTTACCGGGCTGGCAAAGACGTCTTACAACGCTCAGCCTACAGCAACTTCACCACCTCCTGTAGAAACAGCAGATGCCGCGCAGAAAGAGACGCAGCATGCCGTGGCAACAGACGATTTTGATCCTTACGCTGAGGAACCTTTGACAGCAAAGCCATTCCCAACGGAGCCGTCTAAGGAGTCGTCCAATGAAGCTCCCAGGACAGCTACAAGGGAGGAGTCGCGCCCTAACTCTCCCTCATCAAAGCTTACCCCTGTGATGGACTTGTTGAAGGGGACTGATAGTGCGGGGAACCGCGTCAGTCGAGCTCTCCGCTCGCAGACCGTTTCTACTCAGGCATCACAGACTATACCACAAGGACCACCTTCCGTATCAGCGTTTTCCTCGCAGACTCGGGAAAGTTCTCTGTCCCGCAAATCTCACGAGAGCTTTAGAGATCATAACCGCAGTCGAGCCGCTACGGCTGAGCACGGTGTAGATCGCGCTGCTCTGCAACGTGTTTCTTCTGTGTCATCGGGCGGTACGGCGGGGACCTCGATTCTTCATACTTCTCGGGGCTCTGAGTCGAGCATACCTGTCACCAACCGCCGACCGACGGTCAGCTCGAGGGTGTCTTCGGATGACCGTGCCCGTGACTTCGACGCAGCCATAGCGCAAGCTGACACTGTCTACTATACTCTCACTCCTGAAAGAATGCGCCAAGCAACTAGGGAGCGGGAGGAGAAGGAGAGGGCGGCGGCCGAGGCTCGAGCTAAATATGCCGCCGCGGCGACACAAGTCACAGTCTATCCCCGTGTCATCCACAGCTCGTCGGGTTCTCCGCAGCTAGTGCAGCGCTCAAACACTTCGTCTCGAGGTTCTTTGAGGAGTAAGCAAGGCAAGAGTAGTGTCTCTGATGATTTCTCAAAGGAATCAAAAGCGCAGCGGCCAACCCCGATCAACCAAATAGGCAATGTCTACACGCGGATCAAGCACATGCCCAGGGAGCCGCGAGTGCAGACGGACCCGACCTTTGACCTGCGCGACTTTTTAGTCTCGACGACTCCTTCCGGTGGCAACCAGAACATGACGCCAATCGATACGTCATTTTCACGCACCACGTCGACGGATGGCTCTAATGCGCCTACGCCGACTGGCACCAAGAGTTTCTTGTCAAAGTCCATGTCCCGGTCTGCTAAGAATTCAGTGAGCGAAGGGTCGTCTTCTTCTCCGATCATTGGAAGGGAGAGCATGGGTAAAAGGTCAAAGAAGAGCCTCGAGCCCCGCAGTCCGGCCGGCCCGACCCACATCGACAATGACCTCATTGACCTGATCCGTCAAGGCCCGCCCGGATCGGATCATCGCATCCCGCGCACTGTCGCCCCTTTCCGCGACACGATGGACTCCGACCAGATGGAGATGTTCTCTTCAAACCACGTTACGCCCTCTTTCCACTCCCAGAACACTTCCACATCTCGCAGAGGCCTCCTCTCATACGGATCCACTGTGCATCCCGCTTACAGCAGTGAGCCGTCCATACTGAGCGGCAGCATGGCTGACCAACCTACCATCGTCAAAAACCGCCCTAAGAAGCGAGTGCTCGACCCTTACGCGATACCCGATGACGACGATCTCGAAGAGGAATTCGAAGACGATGAAGACGACCTGACTGCATTGCCAGCCAGCTCCAGCGGACCACCCGCGAGTACCACGCCGCCTCCCAGCACTCTCCGTGGTGTTACCACCACCGTGACATCCACCGCTAGTCCAAGCACGAACCAAAGCTCGGGCCCACCAGGGTCGAGGCCCAGAGCTAAGACCGGCACGTCTGACCTGGCCGACTTCCTTTCGAGCGAGCCACCACCTCCTCACGCCGCGCCCAGTGGTCCAGTGCAACCCTTCGTGCTCTCCGAATCCACCCTGAAGGCTATCAAGAGCGGCAACTCTGCCACCGCCGCATCCGCGAATGGCATCCGCTCTGATTCGTCACACGCCAAGTCCGTAAGCAAGAGCTCGTCCGGCGGCCTTGGACGCCCACCTACCGCCGCCACCACTGCCACCGCCGGTAACGACAAGAACGGTCGTCTCGGCACGTCTGCCACTACCTCCAGTTTTGGCGGTGGTGCCCCTACCTTACGGGGTGGCGCTGTCCGGCAGCAACCTGGCGCCAGAGACGCTCGCATGGGCGACCGGGAGGAGCGCGGTGGACTGAGCGAGATGGCCGATTTCCTCAAGAACTCCGGCCCTCCGCCTATGATGGTGTCGGACGAGAAGCCGATGCCATTTGTCAAGTTGGGCAAGGATGGCAATCCAATTGAGCCTGGCACCAAAGAAAAGAAGGGTTTCAGGTTTTGGAAGAGATGAGGTTTTTTTATTTTTTTTTATTTTTTTTTAGGAGGAGCTGAAAAGACTATTAGACGAGGAATTTGGTTTGGGATGTAGAGACGTGGAAAAGTATTTCCGCAAAGTTTGACTGTTAACTGTTTTCGTGGGAGGTTTGGTAGGATTCTTTTTCTTTTTTTTCTTCTCCTTTCCTTGGTCCGGTGTCAAGAAGATTTTCTCTTTCTTTTCCCGTTGCCTGGAACGCGTGCTGTATCAGGCATCAGTACGTTTTCTTTCTTTGTTCTTTTTACGTTCTCCACGCCAAATGCGGGTTCCTCGTTATTGGGTAAAACATTTTGAGATTTTGTTCTTTTTGTTCTTTTTCTTTTTATATTTTCTGCCACTACTTCTTCTTCCTCTTCGGAACCCAGATACCCCACACGGAAACGTACCACGGCATAAGGACGCAAGAACAAAGCCCTGACTGGGAGTAGCAAAGCGTTTTTCTTCAGAGATTACACAATCATCAACAAATTTGTATGGTCAAGACATACATGCACTTGGCAATTGAAGTTGTTTTTCTTGCTTGCACTGCTGCTCTTGGCACGGAAAGAGAAAAGCTCATTTTCGTTTTTTTGTGAACCTTGGCTTTTTATTGTCCCGTTTCTATTTAGTCTTTGTTACTTTGCTGTCATTGCTCTATGGCCATACAGCTTGCTTGCTTTCGCATTGTGTCTTTTGTGTTCCCGCCTGTTTTCCTTTCGTGTCTAAGGCTATGTTGCTGGATGTATTATAGTTGCTTCCATGTTTTCATTCTGTGGGATGCAGGTAGTGATTGAGATAAGGTGCGTATATGATTTAAAGAATCTCTGTTTACCTTACTCTTTTCGCTGTTTTTCTCTCGCTCTCTTTCGGTTTGATGGCCGGCCGGCTTCAAACAGGGCAGTGACCACGCGGTTACCGTGTTTTGCCGTAAGTAACATGCCGTCCCTTTGATCAAACGGGGAACACCAGAGATCAGCTTTTCGCCAAACGGTACCAATCCCGCAACAGTTACCTGGCAAGACCGCGAGTCTCATGTGTAGGTACCGAGGTACGCGGCCTGGCCATCCGTTCGTCCGGCAATCCCTGATCTAGTTTTCATTGGGATCTAGTCCATCAGTATATAATTTAGGTTGTTTTTGGTAATTACCCCCTTTTCATCGCCAGTTTTTGGTGGCTCGAGCTCGCTCGCTCGCAGATGCTCCGATTGCGTCCCGTACTGGACGGACTCGCGTGTATCACGCATCATTGTTGCGCGGTGTGACTCTGTGAACCGTTTTGGCACATTGTTCCCAAGTGCTGGTGCTGGGTTGGTAAGTGAATTTCGTAGGGAGGTGGCTTCTCGAAACGACTGGAACAATGGTGGGGGTTTGTTTCTGGTCCGAGTGGCGGTGACTGGTCTGTTGGTACGACGGAGGATGGAGAGTGCTGGTGATTTGCGTGGGGTAGAGGTGGTGAGTGGAAGTGTGTGCCTTGGTAGTCAGCGGATATGAGGGCATTTGCGGACGTTTTCAATCAGTGGTTGCTTTTCGAGGACAAGATGGGATATCAGCAAAGGGGATCTTATGGTAGGGGAAATTTGGTCTGTAGTCTACTGCTCTCCTCCCCGTGGTGGACCAGGAGCTCTTGGGAGTGGTCTCTCGGATTTGGGAGGATTTATCGAGGGAACCTATCCACAGCTCTACCTCTAGCCCTACAGCCCCGGTTACTGGACACCCACTAGATCGGAGACAGATGGCCCAGCTTGGAGGTGACATCAAAGTCGTCAACACCTACGGAAACCGCAAGAGGTGACTGAGAGAGCTCCCAACGCCGCCTAGCAATTCGGTTGTCACAGATGCCGTCCACCGCTTCATGCTTAACACTTTCTTACCCCTCCGCATCCTCTGTAGGACATAAAACCGGGGACTACGGCACGGCACTCATTTTGCTACCTCTTCACTCATTTGATGCGCCACGCTCATTAAGCTGTTCCACCGTTCTGCAAATACCGCAAACGATGTCTGACTACCGCCATTCCATACCGCTTTCAGGAGGATGCCAGGATCTACTGGGAGATGTTACTTCAGTAACCACTTACAATAAGAACGAAGCTATCAGCAGCATGCCCAAAATAGCCTCGAACGGCCTGGGAGACACTGTAAGTTTTCTTATCAACTATTTCGATCCGGGAGACACTTTCTACTTCAGGACTATTACCTACCAATCAATAATGGATAGGGACTCTCTCTCTTAGCCTTACCTAACTGCTGCTAACAACCTGCCCCACAGGCCGCCAACGCCATCGATCTGACTGACGACATCTCCCAAGCCAGCAGCAGGACCGATATAGAACCCGATGCCAAGTCCAGCAGCCGTGAACAGGTCAAGAACAGAAAGAAGCTTGAAAGACAAGCACGTCGCCGTACCAAGAAGCAGAAAGACACTGCCATCGACTTCCAAGACATCTGCCGCACAGCGCGCCAGAACGCCCGTCACAACAAGGGCGCCGCCTACGGCTCCCCATCCCAAGGCGCAACCATCAGCACCGAGGCCGAGGCCTTCCGCACAAGGAACTGGGCCAACCCGAGCAAGTCCATCTACGGGAAGGCTTACGTTCCGGACCGCCTGGAAAGGGCGCCGCCGACGCACGTCAAGGCGAACTACGAGGCCATCCTCAAGCTCGAGACGCGGTTCTTGGAGCGTCTGGCTGTCATCTTGGAGTGGAAGAGGCTGCGGCCGGACGAGGCGTTTTGGTTCGAAAGGGGCTTGCTGCCGGCGCTGGCGGCACTTGCGAGCCATAACGGTATTACCGACGTTAGGGAGTTTCAGAGGCATCTTCGTAGTATTGTGGCGGAGAAGGGTCCGAGGGTTCCGGGTCGTGAGCTGACGAAGGAGAGGGTCGAGAAGAAGGATACGCAGCTCTCGATGGAGCAGCGGACTCGGAAGCTTATGAAGGATGCTGGGAGGATTGGCGGTATCTAGGCTACTGATGATAGTGCAGATGATGATATTGGTGGGTAAGTTGTATAGGAGCTGATAGCCACTCCCTCTGAGACTCTGGTCCGATAATGGTCTCACTCATAACCATTGCACAGCGACATCGAGATTAGGTATGCTTCTGAACCAAGCGCCAACAGCATTTCATTAGTGTGGAAGCTTTTGCAGATATGTAGACACATAGATATCTCAACCCACCGCTACTCCTCTGTTACAATCGCCAATTTGAAACAATAATAGGACAGTATTGTGCATTTGACGGATGGTGGAGGAGCAGGGCATTCACCTCTTTCGGTTTAGTGCATGTTGTAGTCTACTCATCTGCACCTCTTCTGCGGCCGCACCTTCATAGACAATACAACAACCTTCTTCGCGCTCCATCAGCATTACTCTTCGAAATTGTCTTCATTTGCCTTATTCAAAGCTGGAGGGTTTCAGTGACGAAGACAAGATGCCCCTTGGCTATGAATAGCGTAGCAGAGAATCTAGGAGTATCCCTTCACCATGTAGTGTATACAACTTACCACCTTAATCTGTTACTCAAGCAGTGAAGTAAGTAGCAGGAAGATATTATTTGCTGTAAATTTGAAAATGGAATAAGCAGCTACATTGAGAACGGCTAACAAATCCATCAAGTTAAAAATACTGCAGGATGTCATCCCACCACCCGAGAATCAAATCCGTTAGACTCCAGGTAAGTACCGTACCGTGTTTCTCCAGATCCATACAATTCCGACTTTTTCTAAGACCCAGAAAAAGAACGCACGCGTATGAACAGTATCTTCTGGATGCAGCCCGTTTACACGACGAATCGATTCCATGATTGCTGGTTTTGATCGACTGATTGCCTTGCTTCTCACCAGTAGCCTCACGAGGTAAGCACCCAATACAGCTCCAACAGCAGTATACGCCCAAGTTGATAGGTAAACACCATGTTCGAACTCCTGTGGGTATTTTCTCAATCAGCAAGAGTCCAGGCTCCAGGGCCAAAGAGCTGAGATCTCCTACCTTTATTTCCATACCAAATATTGACGCCGAGAAAGATATTGAAATGAAGAAAAAAGCAAGCTCCGTGAGTTTAGTCACTGATTCTAACTCTTGTACCTGTTGTTGGCTTGCCAGTACCTGTTTTTCGCTTACCAGAAGGGACATTCTACCAATAAGCAGGTCAGAAACCTCCATTACGTCTTGCTTGAACCTTTCAGAGTGCCTTAGAAGCTCTTCTAGTTCACCGTGTATCTGCCTGGCTTCTTCGTTGTCCCATCTTGGCTTCCTGAGCGTCTTTTTGATTTTTGAGAACCTCCAGGTTGAGGATGTCCTCAATGCTGTTGCCACAACAAAGCGTGTGCATTCTCTTGTTGAGACCAGTATTGATCTCGTGGTCTCCCAAATGTTATCAATCGTTGATTGTAGCTCGCCATGATTGGTTCGGAAGGATGTTCTGTCGGCCATCTGGCGTCTAACCACGTTTAGCTGTACATCCATCGCGGACAGCATACTGATGTTATCCCTCACTACGATTGAAAGTGTAATCGAGATAATCCTTCTCGCGACATCATCCACCTCAGGAGAAGAAGCAAGAGCATCTTCAATGAAGCTTCCCGTTGACTGTGCGCTCTGAGAGCCACGTTCCGCTGCCAATCGCAGATCCGTGGTATCATCGTATATCCCTAATGGAATCATCGTATCTATGTTGCTCGTAAGGTTGAAGCGATTGAGGTATAGTATCACTGAATCCAGAAAGTCAGCGAACGATACTTAGTTTCGACCATAGGGCGGACATGAGACCAAAGATTGCGATAAAAGAACATAAAAGTGTGTAGGTGAAGGGTGTTAGCAAAAGAAACACGTACCGGTCCCAACGTAGTCATTTTCATCCGAGCTCAAAAGGTAGAATGAAGCTTTCTATTCGAAGGAGATAAGAGCCCTGGATTCTTCGAACCCCTGGCTGTCGAAAGTTGGTCTGTACAACTTGCCACAGGTTCCAATTGACTCTTTAGCCCGACTGAACGCGCTAACTTCGGGATATTTGCTTAAGAAGCCCGGTCTGGTCCATCGGATGTTGTAGAAGCTCCTGTCTCTGAAACCTGTATTCCAGAGAAATGTCTCGCCGAATGACCGAGCAAAGTGATCAGCGAAGAAGTCCGGATCCAAGTTGAAGAAGCTGCCGAGAGTCTTCATTGTTTCACCGTGCTGGCCTTCCACAAGAGCCACACGGCAGTTGGCATCCGGACCCCTGCTCTTCAACCTTTGCTCAAGAGGAACTAGTACTTCGAGACCGGGTCGAGCTTCAAGGTCTTTTGGGAGCAACTCAAAACGTGCGGGAGTGGCGTCGAGAAGTTTGAAGTCGAGAATGTGTACCTCTGGTTTTCTGAGAACCAGCCAATGATCTTCCCGGTGTAGCTGGAGTGTCCTGAGATGGGGGTGTGTTTCTTCAGCCATGGAAAGCGCGCGTAGATACCACTGATTCCCCACACCAGCGGAAGCAGCCGACTGGTCGCCGTGGTTCACTGATGAACTGCCATCAACTATGGATTCCTCTTCTTGTTGTCGGATTGGCTCACAACCTTGTGCAGTATTTGAGCCTGACGCTCGTACGGGACCATTCTCGAGCGCGGGCGCTGCGTCGAACGGGCTTGAATCAACTGTCCCAGGTGTCGAACGATCTTCCATATGGGGGCCATTTTCGAGTGCGGACGCTGCGTTCAACAGGCTGTCTGGGTCCAGAATTGGATCAGCTGCTCCGGTTGTCGCACTCTCTTCCATGTTGTGACCACAATCAAGTGTGGGCCTTGCTTCGATCGGGCGGTCCGGGTCCAGACTTGAATCAGCTGTACCTGCTTCCATTTTGGATGACCTTCGCGAGCGCGGGCGGTGGAGGCGCCACTAATCAAGACAAATAAGAAACTGCGCGGGCATGATGCCCAGAATCGTGTGTCATCCTCTAGGCGTGGTTGTAAGGATGATGTTTGCAGGTTGAAATGCGCGGCTGGTTATTTCAAGCAGGGAGAAATCTGGGGGGCTTAGGACCCTACCCATCTCATTTAGGTTCAAGCTGATGTGGCAATGTTACACAACAGCTGAAAAGCCTATGCATGTAAGCACCGAGTTATTCGCTAGGACCCATGCAACATGGCGTCGGAACATGGATTTTTAGCAATCGTGATAGGACCTTCAATACTCATGAGCAAGATAAGCTGGTTGCGTCTACATCTTGCTTGTTGGTCAGCATCCTTGGCCCCGCTCACATGGCTCCCATTTATATGTACACTTGATCAGCCGACTGGGCACGCTTGCGCGTGGAAACTCTAAGCCACCACCATGACAACGCTGCAATTGTAGAGAATACACTTAAATAGCAAGAGCCGCAGTGCTTCAGCTTAATCCTTGAATATGATATAAACTCTAGAGCTCATGATCACTTATGTACTCTGAAATTTGTTGGAAGCGGTAACGCTACCCAGGCGGTAGCTCATAACTTTTGGGAAATGTTTCCGTCAAACCATCAGCTTTTTTCACATTGTCCATTGATGATCCAGTCTCTCGAGCCTGCTCAGTTATACGGGATGTCTTTGCGGGATTTGAAAAGGGATGCCATCAAAAAACAAAGCCACACCAAGAACCCGCGAAATTGCTGTGCCTGGTTAGCGTATTCCTGATCGCAACATGTAAGTGCTGGTTGTACAAATCTGTCGTTCCGAGACAGATCACCACTCTGTGTTGGTGTTCAAGGTACAGGTGCTGAGCTTTGAGACGCAGTGGCAGCTAATCTCAACTTAGATTGGCCTCCTCAGCGCAGAATTACCACGCGGTGATAGCTAGAGATATCTTCGTGTTCCTAATCACGTATTTCCATCACTTCCCGGTGACTACAACGCTCGTCATACCAGTCTGCCGACAACCAATTGGAGGCTTAGATTTCTAGCATGCGCCAGTTATCTTAACACCGACATCATAGTGTTAGACATCCCCAGCTAACACTGTTTCCTCACTGCGCCAACACTGTCGCCCCTATATAACCCATGTCTTCAACTACATACCCGCCCCAAAACTAAATCAAACAACTCTCGACACACCATCCATACGAGCAGCTTTACCAACCCAAAGCCTCAGGAGACCTCAACAACGAGGCTTCTTATATCCAACACAAACCACATCATCATAGACTCCACCCAACAGCATTCCGTCCCGGCCACTCCTAAGTCCGAAAACACCATGAATACCCCTCAGAAGCGTCCCGCCCCAGCAACCACCGAGCCCGACGCCTCCACCAACAGCCCACCACCAAAAAAGCGCCGAATCAGCATGGAGGAGTGCCTCGGCGACCTCGACAGCGGCACAGGTATCGAGATGCTGATCCTCGGCCGGTCCGCTCTGGAGTACCAAGAGGCGGCCGAAGACGCCGAAGGACGCATGAAGGAGGTCGAGATGGAGAAGTACAGCATCGAACAGGAACATGCCAAGTACAAGGCCGCACAGGAGCAGTACGTGGACCAGCTGGAGCGGCGCATCAGTGCTGTGGAAGCACAGAACGAAGATCTCTGCGATATGGTGGAGGAGTGTGAGCGCGATGCTGCCTTCAACTTCGAACGTACTAAGCGTTTGATAGCTGAGGTTAAGGAGTTGAAGAAGGAGAATGCTGAGCTACGGGCCGGGAAGAAGGAGGAGTGAGGGCGCTGGATGGGCACGCAGGGGAATTATGGGGATCGAGTTGATGCGCGGATAGAAGGGACTGGCCAGTACATTGCGAACTTGTATTCACTCACCTTGTAACGAACTCCTTTTTGGCTATAGAGGATAGAACCGGTTTGAAATTTTCAGAGGTTGAGCGCTCCAAAGCTAACTACCATTGCCGTTGCGATAATTCATTGTGAAAAACATGTAAAGGCAGTATGTATAGACACTATGAGACTCAGGAATGTCGAAGCCAGTCGTAAGCATTGTAATCTGCTTACTCGGTCTCACGTGCCTTCAGTGCCATGCACGCCCATTGTAATGACACAAAGCCATTGTTCAGTAACAGTTCTTATCAACTGTGTGACTGTCCGATAACATTGTTCCACGACAATAGAGGACAGACCGTCTTCTCTAGGTTACGTACACTTCTCTCGCAACCGATTTCGAGATGGACTGCACTTGAATATGGTGTCGACCAGTCAGTAGTGAACAGGAATTCAAGCTCATACTAAGGAAAACCACGATACGACCACCTTAATCATCAGAAGCAGAGCCGCCCAGCCTGGAAAAAAGCAAATTTTACTGATTGGTGCTTGTAGGAAGCTGCTAGCTTACGTGCAGCGGCCTTACTTTCTTCATGATTAGCATATTTTGTCGTCGCGGTGGTACTAGGATGTCGAAGGCTTTACCGCCAACTATAACTGTGAATATCCGTGCTAAAGGCCCTGAAATGCTCTTTGTAGTTGCTTGCGATACTGTTACGCAGTCGATTGTCTGATAGAAAGTCAAGGAACTCATCCTGACAAGACTGGCATAGTCATTTTATTTGATCTGCAAGCAAATGCATCTCAGCACTGCATGCGTTACGCCCACTCCGTACACTGATTCGCTTCTCACACTCCCCCAGTAGTCTTGCCCAGCAGCCACCCAAGCCCATCATTAGCCTTCTGGACCGCCTTCCTCGACGCATCCAGCTGCGGGAAAAACGCCCAGAAGGCGTGCGGCAGGCCGGGATAGATCTGAAGCCTGGTCCGCACGCCGCACTCCTCCCTCAGCAGCCGTTCGTAGAGGAGCGCCTCGTCGCGCAGCGGATCCAAGCCTAAGACGATATTGTCAGCCCCAACCATCCACATCAAGCCCACCTCCACTGGAAGGGAGAAAAAACCTACCACAAGCCTGGATGAAGAACGGAGGAAGCCCCTTATGCCCCGTCGGCCAGTTGAAGCAGTTGAACAGCGGCGACGACTTATCCGGCTTATAGTGCCCTACACGCCCCTCAGATTAGCAACACCGTACTCCCAATTATCCACTCTCCATCCACCGAGGAAGAAGCAAAAAAGGGACTCACCAAGAACAAAATCCAAGCCCGCGGTATCCAACCCCGGCGCATCCCTATTCTGCTCAAAGCTCAGATACTCCGCCTTGAACCTCTCAGGCACAGCCTCCCTCGACAACACGGACGGAATCGACGCCGACACGCCCGTCAGCGGCGGGCTCAGCCCCTCATCGCGCGCCAGCAGCGCCATGACGGTCGCGATATTGCCGCCGGCCGACTCGCCGTGCACGAGGAAACCTTGCGCCGGATCAGCACGGAGCTGCTCTTTGGCGTTTGCTGCGATCTGCCGGGATATGTCGCTGTCAGCTCCTTCTTCTGCCTCTCTCGGACATGAAAAAATTCCGCCACGAAGGAAAAGGAAATGGAGATACGCACCCACTTCAACGCATCCCACGAATCGTGCACCCCCACCGGGAAAGGATGCTCAGGCGCAAGTCGATAGTCAACGCTCAGCGCCACAACCCCAAACCGCCTTACCGCGTTAACGCAGTTCACCTCCTCCCCCTCCGGCGTGCCCAGGCACCACCCCCCGCCATGGAACGCCACGACCACGCCGCTCCCCTCCGCAGGCGGCGAGGTCGGCTGGTACAGCAGGGCGGCGATGGAGCTGCCGTCGCGGACGGGAATTTTGATGTTGGATTTGGTGACGCCGTCCATGGAGGCCGGCACGTTGACGCCGGGGATGAGGTTGGCGTTGGCGACGGAGAGGAGGCGCATGTCGGGGATGGGGATGGCCCGGGCGTCGCTGAGGCTGGGGAGGGCGTGCGGAGACGCGTCGCGGAACTGGGGGGAAGGAAGGGTTAGTTGGGATGGCATGGGGAGGAGGGAGGTGTGGTGATGAAAGGGTTGGTATTTTTTTATTTTCTTGGTGGTGAGGGGGTTGTGCGATGCTGGGGGAACGCACGGCTTTAAACTCCGGGTCGATGGTGGCGAGGTCGGTCCATTTTGAGGTCGCCATTGTGGTGGTGTTGAGGGATGTTTGATGTGGGAATGCTTTTTCTTGGGCGGGCGTTGCGGGGAGAATAGATAGGTGGGGTTATTAGTGCGGGGTTGATGGTTGGTCCTCTGAATTTATAGGAAACGCAGCAACTTATAAGTAGTGCGAATCATGTGTACCCCACAGTAGAGCAATTGTACTACTGTCGACGTACGACGTGCAGTTGCAGTAGTAAATGACTAATAGTGATTCATCCGAATCGACCCGACTCGGCCGAGTGCTTGTCAGGAAACCAATGACCCGACATCCGACCATTCACGGCTTCGGTTCGGTACAACCATTCTTCTGTCTCTGTTTTCTGACGTTATGAAACCATTGGTTAGTTGCTGTAGACCGACTTTCGCCTGCAATCCAAGTCTGATCTGATACCTCAATTCCCCATCTCCACATCGCCCACGTCCTCCAGATTCGTCCAATCATCATCGCCCAAGTCCGACGGTACAGCTGAAAGTTCCGAGTCTGAGCCTGATTTCGCCCTTTTCCTTGACCGGTTTGGACTGTGCACCAGGACTAACTTCCTCGGCTGAGGTAGGAAAATCCTCTCTGGCCGCTCAGCCGCTGGGGCGTTCGCATCTAAGATAAGTTAGCGCGTTGGTCGTGTGAAAAAGTGGTGCTTGCTTGTTACTCACCATCCTCCACGCACTGCATGAGCAGAAACAGAGCCTTCTCGGTTTCCTCCAAGATCTTCTGTGCCGGTATCTCATCTGACGTTAGGCCACCGCCACCCGCCTTGTGCTGGCCGCGTCCCTTCTTATGCCTGGCCTCTACCCCTTTCAGCACGGCCTCTACCCAGGACTTTCTCCATTTCACCTCTGACATGGTGTTTTGTATGACCTGTTGAAGCAGAACGTTGACCTTTGCATTGTCTGCAAAGCTGTGCTTGTTGGCTGCATAAGGGAAAAAGTATTCCTCCCATTCGTCTTGGGAAGGCGGCGTGAAGTTGTAAGTCGGAGGAGAGTTGGGAAGAAGAAGAAGCAGCGTGTTCGCCGCGAGTATGCACTGGGAGGTTGCAGGAAGTAGGGAAGTGCGTATCAGTACTGTGAATATAGGAGTATGAAGTGGACGCAGGTATTCCGTGTAAGTGTCGAACAGCTGTTCCCGAGATGTAAAGTGCACAGGTAGAGCTTCCGCAACTATGGCGAGCTGGCGCAAAGTCTTGTTAGAGATGAATGCATGGGAAGGGAGTCATATCGGCAAGAACTTACGAAAGCCAGCATCCGTTGGCGCAGTCGGATGGCATCAATCCCGCCAAGTCGATCTGTCGGAGATATAGATTCATCACATATGTCGTCATCTGCGCTTCCAGAGCTGCCCGAGCTAATCGACACGATAGAAGTGCGTCGTCCAGAACTGGTTCTGCCACATTTTCGCGTTGGCATACCCGATTCAGCATCGTTCAGATCTTCCTCCTCGTCAAGGTCTACTTCCAGATCACCAAAGTCGCCCTCCTCAACGTTAACCTCCTTGATCGGCTGAAGCACCTTTTCCTGGTTCCGCTCCTTCAGTTCATCCTTGAACACCTCTCTGAACTCGTTCGCTGCCTTGTTCCCTCCATCTGCGAGTATGGCACGGAGTATCCTTCGTCTGGCTGACAGCGAGCTGGCGTTCGCAGCGATAAGATGCTGTGCAATGATACTTTGCAGAATCACCTCCTTACCTACTTCAGCCTCTCCGCCAAGCTCTTCAGTCAGCCTGTGCCGCTCATTCCAGTCGTCCTCCATGATCTCCATCATCAACTCCAGCCACATCTTCCAGCGGCTCCACCTAGCCTTTTCCTTCACAGAGCAGTTGAAGGCCCAACCCAAAACATGCCAGAAGTCATCCGCCTTCGCCCACAGCCCATTGTGAGTCGCCAGCGCCGACTTGATCGGTCTTTCATCCTCAACTCTAGTACTAACAGTGTTGGCGGGCGAGCCACCAGCACCGCGCTTCTTGCCACGGAGGCGTATGGAACCGGGCCCGGGGAAGGTAAAGGCGCGCTCGAAGCCGGCGTTTACAGGCCCGATGATGCGGTTGACATCGCGTAGGTATCTCACAGCTGCATTGGCCGCATGCAGCTTCTCGGGTGTAGAGGCTCGGGTTGTGAGGGCGGGATGGACGGCTAGTGTTGCGGAGAGCTCGAACAGCTGGGTCGGTGGGATCTGCGCGGGTAGAGCGTTGGACGAGTTGGACAGGGTGCCGGATCGGAGTAAGCTGATAAGAAGGCTGACACCTTGGATGTCTGTCATGCGTCAGCGCAACCTCAAAAGGTTAGTCTGGGAGCCGCACATTGACCAGATCCTAAGTAGACGCTGCAATGATGAGAGAGTTCGTAGGGCAGCTGAGCGGCTGGCCTATACTGGGGCGGCGGCGCATTACTAGTGGGTACGGTTGAGCTTCGCGATGCCTGGGCTGTCGAGGGCGGTGTGAGGAACGCAGAATCGCCCTCAGTGGCAGTTTCGAAAAATGCGGGTGACTCAGCCGTCATGGTGTGAGGTGTTGAGATGAGGTTTGGGAGACGCGTCGGCAACCGGACACGAAGACGCGCAGCACGTGCAGTGCCGATGCCGGCGTCATTGCATCGGCCCCAAACGGGTGTCCCACTTCTGATACATACCCTGAGCTGCACCTGACGCCTGTGAATCGTAAGCCCCCACCAATCCCGCGGAGATTCGTCCTCCACACGCCAGAAACATGCTGCGTCCACTTTGAGTGCTGTCGCACAACCTCTTCCTCTTCGCTCCCTAAAACCTTACTCCTAACATACCTTATCCGCGGCCTTCGCACATCCTACGCATCGCGAATCGGCCGCAATGCCATCAACAGCCAACCTCCGCCGCATTACGCAGCACAACTTGCAGACCTTCCGCAATGCGCCGCTGAGCGAGCTGTCAGGTTCTTTGGGCGACCTGGGAACGCTACTCCCTCTCCTCGTCGCCCTTACGCTATCGCAGTCCATCTCGCTTCCCGCAACTCTGCTCTTCACCGGCGCATCCAACATCCTGACAGGCGCACTGTTCGGCATACCGCTGCCCGTCCAGCCCATGAAGGCCATTGCCTCCATCGCCATCGCCAGGAGCTATACACTGGAGCAGACTGCAGCCGCGGGCATCGGCGTCGCGGCTGTCGTGGGCATCATGAGCGTGACGGGCTTGCTGAGCTGGGTGACGCGCGTGGTGCCGATACCAGTGGTCAAGGGCATCCAGGTCGGCGCAGGCCTCAGCTTGGTTCTCTCCGCTGGGGAGAAGATGCTCAAGCCCCTCGGCTGGACAGGGCCTTCTCCGGTGGACAACCTGCTCTGGGCCATCGGCGCGGCGCTGGCGCTGCTTGCCTGTACGCGCGCCCCGCGCGTGCCTTACGCCCTTCTCATCTTCCTTCTTGGCCTCATATTTGCAGGCGTCACAGTTCATAACCGCCATGTGGACGGCACCAGCATAATCCCCACCATTCCGATTGTGGTGCCTTCTTGGGGGACCTTTGGCAGCACCTTCGTAACCGCTTCGCTGGGCCAGCTGCCTTTGACTACTCTCAACTCCATCATCGCCGTGACCCATCTTTCCGCTGATCTTCTTCCCAATGTTCCTACACCTACCGTTACGGCTATTGGGTCTTCAGTTGCCGCTATGAACCTTATAGGATGCTGGTTCGGCGCTATGCCCACCTGCCACGGTTCTGGCGGCTTAGCTGCCCAACACCGCTTTGGCGCTCGTAGCGGCGCCTCCATCATCATTCTGGGCATCGTGAAGATGATCCTCGGTCTTTTTGGTGGCGAGAGCCTTGTCCGGCTGCTGGCAAGCTTCCCGAAGGCGCTTCTGGGTGTCATGGTGCTGGCGGCTGGGGTAGAGTTGGCCAAGGTGGGCGAGTCGCTTAATGCTGGCGCGAGGGATCTATGGGAAGAGGCAGAAATGGAAGCTGCGGGCAGCCAGTTGTTGGGCAAGAGACTACGTGAGCCGGATGAGGTTGAGAGAAGAGAGCGATGGGCAGTCATGATGGTGACAGTGGCGGGCCTATTGGCGTTCAGGAATGATGCTGTTGGCTTTATTGCGGGCATGTCATGGCACTGGGGCTTGAAGGCTCAACTGCCGAGGCTGCAGAGCCCGACTTGGTGGCAGAGATGGAGATCTAGACGGGGCAGGGCTGCTGCTGGCGAGGAGGGCGAGAGTCTCCTCTAGTCATCTGCCACATTTCGGCCAATCTACCATCTGGCCTTCGGCTGCGCGTGGTTGAACAAACGGGCACAAGGCACCAGAGATCAATTCAATGACACTTATGAACGCATGTATCTGGTCGAGCCAGCAAGGCAGTCATGCCAACACATTAAGGTCTCATACCCCGGTCGGCGACCCTAGTACGACAGCGGCCTCTGATTCGCTACAGCTGGTGCGCTAGCCTTATGCGCTTTACACGTGACAGTGACCGATATAACCTCTCCGCCCCTCCAAACCCAGCCTAATCCCAAACAACCACAAACATCCCCAGCGGCTGCCCGAAAATTCGCGCCAGTCGATCCACGATGGCTGCCGACCCCGGTCAGAGCTTCTCCCAGCTGGGACACGCTGTCGCGGTTAACGGCATGGTATGTTAATTCTTTTTGGGCTCAAAGTTATACCAACTGACGCATTTACTAGTACGGCAACCCCGTTGGCGACATGCTTATGGAAGACGACGATGACATGTCCCTGGACCTGAACACCGCTCCCCTTACTGATGAAGAGTATCTCCTAGCTGGAGACGATGCCTACAGCAGCGGCGACGCCAACGCCACAAGCCCTGACAGTGACGCCATGGACAACATCGTCAGCACCGACGGCGCCCAAGACGCCTCCGTTCGCTCAGCCGCCGCGCCACGCACCCGTCGTCCCCGCGGCGGCCAGAGACGTCGCAAGAATGCCAACGCCAGGCGGAGGACCAGCGCCGAGCTCCTCTCGCGCCTCGCGCAGCACTGGCCAGCCATCCGTGACGCGCCCTGGCCCTACGCCGACAACGTCTACTCGTACTTTCCCGCCTTCTTCCCGCCCGCGTCGCCCAACCCGGCCGACTGGCAGCCCGGCCTGCTCCCCGCCCTGATCGACCTCGCCTCCGTCTCGCCGGGCTGGTGGCGCGTCCTGGCGCTGCCGGAGCTCGAGAACATCGTGCTGGACCGCATCGCCGCGTTGCGAGATGCCGAGCCCAAAGTCGTCTCTGCCGACGACGACGCTGGCGACTCTGCGCCGCCTCAGCAGCAACAGCACTCGCCCCGCCACGTCACCCCCAACGACGTCCTCATCTGCACCGCCACCGTCGCTGAAGTCACCGGCCTCCGCCCCGCGCGTTGGTCCCCCTCGAAGAAGGACCGCGTGCGCGCGCTCGTGGCGGCCCGCGTGACCCGTCCGCGCGACGACCTGGAGCGCGCGCAGCAGAGTGAGCACACGCTGCTGAACCGCAACCAGTCTCTCTTCCACGCGCTGGCGCGCAAAGAGGCCGAGGCGAAGGAAGTGCGGAAGAGCCATGCGCGCGAGGTGGAAGCGCTGCGCGCCGAGAACGAGAAGTTGCTGGCGGCGGTGCGGGAAAGGGATGGGGTGATCAAGGATTTTGGGGAGAAGATTCTGCTGCAGAAGGACGAGTTGGAGGCGAAGGGGCAGTTGTTGATGCAGAGAGGGTTTGCTGGGTTTGCAATGGGTGGAAGTGCGCCGACGAGGAGGGGGGAGGGTCGGGGTGCTGGGGCGCCGCCGCGGTCGTCGTCGCCGCGCCAGCCGAGATTCGGTAGGCAGTGAGGTTTGGTGGGCGGGAGGAAGGCGTGAGGGTGAGATAGCGTTCTCCGCTCCGTTCTGTTTCTGGCGATGCTGGCCGAACGCTTGGTCGGGCTGTCCAGGGAGTTAAAGGAGTTTCCGGTGGAGCTTATTAGGCTCTGCTGGCAGGTTTAGATACCCCTCTGGGTTAGGTACATGATGGAATGCGAGCGAGTGCTCTTCAGAATAATATTGATGGCATTATTGACCCACGATACCACGGAAGTACAAAAATGGGAACAGCATTTAACTTCCGACCTCTGTTGAGGCTGGAATTGGGTGGAGAGTGAGCAACGCTCTGTCCCTGTTTAGCAGTGACCGAGAGACAGGTGCACTCCACCAGACAAAACGTCGCTCCCCGATGTGCCTCTGGTCAAGCCATCAACAGCGCCCAACCATTTAAGTCGCTCCCTCTCTCCCTCTACCTTACATTCCTCCCATCACCCAAGCAGACTTATCCAAGCGACAGATATACCCGGCATCCACCACCCAACCTTGCGCAGATATTCACCGGCAACGCTTAGCCTATACACGCATCCAAACGTCAACATGTCGACATTTGAAGCCTCCGACCCTCACTTGTCTGTGCGGAGCGACGAAGAAACCTCCGAAATAATGCGCTCTAGCAAAGCCGCGAACAGTGCTGCATACGTATCACCTGCCTCTCGGCAGCAGGGCTCATTGCCGGAAAAGAACCCCCCGAAGATAGCAGCCCAAACCCCGAAAAGGGCAGTTCAACCTCCGAAGCGTGGCTCGACGTGGGAAAACAAACCGAAGACAGAGGCACCTCCAGCTCGGCACCGCCTCAGCCATGAGTATAAGCCAGAGGACGACAGCCCCGTAGAAGAGGTAAATGACTTCTGCAAACCCGACTACCCTAACCCCAAGGCAAAATACGCTGACAACGACCTCTGCTGCAGGACATCGCCCAAACCCAACCCATTGACGTACGTTACCAGGCCATGGCCCGTCTTCAAAAATGCATGGGCCCGTTCCTGACCGATCAGGCGGCCATCATCGACGTGCTCAAGACGCAGATGACGGCCATCGGGGAGCTGCTCGAAATTTGCAAAAATCCGGATCTTCGATCCCCTTCTGGCTCTTCCAGTGCCCAAGTGGAGCTCCCCACCGAGAATCCGGGCTTGATGACCGATGCCGAGTTCTCTGGTCGCATCGACGAACTCCAGGAAACCTACTGCATCGCGTTGCAGCGGGTCCACGAGGCGGAGGCGCTACTGGAGGAGGAGGAGGCGCAACTGGAGAAGGAGAGGGAGATGAACAAGGAGCTGAGAAAACTGGTTGAGGAATTAGGCCTGGAGAATAAAGACCTGGCGGCAACATACAGTGACACAGGCAAATAAGACAGGAGTGCGATGTGTCAAAGGAGCAGATGGAGTTTGATGCTGGGGATCATGGTTTCGAAGTTTGTGGTGGTTGGTAGAATGGTAAGTACGGTATCTTCAAGCGGCTTTCACTTGTATCGGAACTTGGCTCGGTCACTTGCTGGTGGCTTTTCAGTATTACTCCCTCGCTTTTCTTAGAGACGGCGATGCTTGTAGCTAGCTCGTTCGGTATAAAAACAACGCGAAAGCTCATTACTGACGAGTTTCTAACTTCATCATTTCCGGATGTTATTGATGTGATCTATTGTCTTCCACCAGAACAAGTCTTCCCAGTCTTTGGAGTTGGCATTAAAATGTCCTGCAGTATCATGGCGTACTTGACAGCATCCTTCATTCACGCTACACCGGATAAGGCAGATCTTGACTCGGCAAAACGTCTCGGCCTTACCATGTTCGGAAATTCCAAAGAAAAGCAGAAGGAAATGTTGAACAAGGAATGGGGTTTCATGGAAAATCCCAAGGCTCCGTACGTGGAAGTGGATAAGAAAGAAGTGGTGAGCAACGAGACGCAGAAGATGCACTGTCTGCCAAAGGGCTGATGAGACATCGCGCTTTCCTCACAAAGAATACCTTCCACGCACTGGTCTAAAAGCCCAACACAGTACTTCGATGCAATGTTCCTTCCCAGTAGGCGCAACGTAGCGATAGCAACGTTTCGCAGCTTAAATATTCAGTGCAGGCCAGGACACTTTCTCATTCTGTGGCATAGCGACGCTTTCGAAATCCATACGACCATATCGTTAACCAAAACATTTACTACGCAACTTGCAGGGATATTTCCACACGTCTATCGTTTCCGTCATGGGTTCTATCATAAGCCACACGCCGAGCACTGATGGCCCAGAACTTCCAGCCGGCCATGCGCCACCCCAAGACACTTCCGGCCCAGCACCACACCACACCAGCGACGATTCCGACCTGCGCTCCACCGTTCTCGGCAGAGCCGTTTTGCAGTACGAAGAGGCCATCCAAGAATACCACACGCGCTCAGCACACTTCTGCTACGCCCACAGCCAACTCAAACGCGAGAACCAGCACCTCAAAGACACCAAAGACATCGCCAACGCCGCCGAGATGCGCGACCGCTTCCGCACCCGCATCGACCAGCTCTCCCTCCAGAACAGCGCCCTCGCCTGCGAAGCCCACCGCCTGCGAATCGACAACGCGCAAACCAGAGAGAGCCTGCTCGCCGAGCAACGCGCGCACAGCGAGATCAAAAAGTCCTGCCGAGAACACCTGCAGCTGCGCCCCGACAAAGCCGAGATGGCGAGCCTGTACGCGCTGAGCGAAGACCTGTTTGAGCAAAACCAGCGCCTCCAGGCTCGCCTGGACCAGCTTCGCGCTCTCGACGAGGTCATCGACGCCGAGGCGGTCCGCGAAGAAAATGAGCATCTCGAGGCCGAGGTCGAGCGGCTGCGGAGCGCAGGGGCTGGAGGGGGCGTGGCCGAGCGGGTCGCGTGGGAGCTGTGGCGTCTCGAGCGGCGCAAGAGGAGGGAGGCGGGCGGGGAAGATGAGAGGGTCCTCTGCAGTCTCATCAGGTCGGCGCACAGTGAGGCTGAGCGGTCTGGCCGCCTGCTGTCGCCTAGTGTTATAGACGCGGAAATGCGTGTGGAGCTGAAGGCTGCGAGCAGGGATTGCCGCCCCCCAGATACTACGGGGATTACCGAAAGATGTCCCTCTGTGCACAGGTACGAAATGAGGGAGTGGGTTCGTGGTGGCTAGGTTTGTCGTGGTGGGACTTGGCTGATCTGTGGCTGTACGCAAGTTCTCCCATGCACCGTACCCGCTACGTTTTGTCTCCACTCGCTGCTCGAAGCTAACGTCCAAGAGCTTGCAGGCCTGCAACGAATGGCGCATTCTCTATCCGTCGGTACTACAACCGCGAACATGTTCTTCGACAAGCACTACTCTAAGTAGCTGATCGAGACCTGAACGGTCTTGGTATCACTGGCCCCGACTCTCCGCAACTTCCACAAGTTCATGTGTCCGAGCAGATCATTCCTTTCATCCTCTTTTGTTTGATTGAACGCACATACTCCGGTCGCGAATTACCAAGAACTGTCCGCATGACTTATAGCACCAAATGACAAAGAGAGGGAGGAAGCACTTTTGGGTTCCATTCGTATAATTGCATCGTTCCTTTTTGGCAATGTCTCGACCATTCATGAAGATGTCGCAGTTCGCCGTATCGCCAGTGACTCGTCTACAGGAATAGGAGGTTTCCCCTAAAGAAGAAACGAAACTCGATTTTCTTGTCTCCTTACCGTGTAGTGAGTGTATCGCTTGCTTCTCGTCGACCAGTAGCATTTCTAAACATCGCTCTAGGCTTGATAGACAACCTCATCGCCGTGATAATCTTGCATAATCTCCAAGCTGCTGGAAGTAATATCAATTCTCAATGCTAGGTCATTTGAGACCCATAAGCAAAAGGCTCCAATTCGCCAATGTCCCACTGACCCAAAAACGGGAGTCATTGGCCGTATCCGCAGAGCGCGGTGGACATGTCGGCATCCACGCTGGCGGTAAGAAAACTCCAGTCGATTCCGACTGCTCCAAGCCCACCAGTGCGTACGCTCGCCCCGTCCTCGGCGGCATCCTACATCTTCTGGAACCCCACCATCCTCTTGTCGATTCTTCTCCCGCTCCATCGCCCGAAACAGCACCAGGACCAGCAAGTGACGCGAGCTTGTGGGTGGAAACTGGCGATGCCGCTGGCGCACAGAAAGCAGCAGGGGTCGCTCCTCAACAGCGTGCTGTGCCGCACCAGGAATGGCCAGGATGGTTGTAAAAAAAAACTTCACGACGACAGCGGTGAAGGTACAAGAACGTTCTATTCTATTCTAGCCCATTTTGAAGCTTTCTCTCACGAGAAAGCCGTAACTAAAAGTCTGAAAAGAGTCGCCGTAGGAGTACTTCCAATGTACAAAGCATCTCGCCCCGTAGCATCATATACATACGCCAGGTCCTTACCTGATCTTACCTGATGATCATGCTCTCGCGGCCAGGGCCGGTGCCAATGTACTTCACCTTGAGGCCCGTGAATTCCTCAATGAAGAGGACGTATTTCCGGGCGTTCTCGGGGAGGTCCTCGAACGTCTTGGCGCCCGTGGTGGGCTGCTTCCAGCCAGGAAGCTCCTTGTACGTGACATCGACCTTGGCGAGGATGTCGAGGTTGGCGGGGAAGCCCTGAAGCTCCTCGCCGTTGTAGTGATAGGCAGTGGCGACCTTGATGGTGTCGAAGTCGTCGAGGATGTCCAGCTTGGTCAGGTTCATGGCTGTGTAGTCGTTCACGTCGTGAGAGTAACGGACGACAACCAAGTCGAGCCAACCGCAGCGGCGCTTGCGGCCGGTGGTGACACCAAACTCGCGGCCAACGACCTGCAACTTCTCGCCGTAGGCGTTCAGCTGCTCCGTGGGGAAAGGACCGCTGCCAACGCGCGTGGTGTAGGCCTTGACGACGCCAATGACCTCACGTATTGAGCGCCAGCCGAGGGGGAGACCGGTGAGAACACCGCCTGTGGTTCGTAATTAGTGGCCATGGGCGCACGCATTTCTGCATCATGCCCTCTGCTCCAACACACTCATAATATGGAGGGCCGCTTACCCAGACCGGTGTTCGACGAGGTGACGAAGGGATAGCTGCCGGCATCAATGTCGAGCATAAGAGCGTTGGCGCCCTCGACGAGGATCTTTGCGTTCTGCGCCTTCGCCGACTTCAAAAGCGGGACCTGGTCGATGACGAAGGGCTTGAGCTTCTCGCTGTACTCCTGCGCAGGGTCAGCAGCACATCTCCCTTGGGCATCCAATGGGGGCAGACCTTGTAACGCGTGATCTCATCCTCGACGTCGTACTTCAGCAGGTCTCCGAACCTCTTGTTGTAGCCGTCGGCGAGGCGGCGGAGCTTTTCGGCCAGCTGCTCCTGGTCGAAGAGATCGCACACGCGGATGCCGCTGCGAGTCATCTTGGTGCTGTAGGTTGGGCCGATGCCCTTCCTGGTGGTGCCGATGAAGCCCGAGCCCAGTTCTACCTCCTCCAGGCCATCGACCATCTGGTGGAGATCGAAGACGACGTGGGCGCGGTCGCTGATGAAAATGCGCTCCTTGGTGTCGAGGCCATGCTTCTCGAGAGCCTCGAGCTCCTTGAAGAACGAGGGGACGTGGACGACACAGCCGGAGCCGACGAGGTTGACGCACTTAGGGTTGACGAGACCGGAGGGCAGGATGTGGAAGTCGTAGGTGACACCGTTGGCGACGATGGTGTGACCAGCGTTGTTACCGCCCTGGGCGCGGCAGCAGATCTGGGCCTCGGAGCAGAGGATGTCGACAAGCTTGCCCTTGCCCTCATCACCCCACTGCGCACCGCAAACAACGGTGGTGGCCATGGTGGAGACCAGCAAAGGAAAAAGTCAATTGAAGGAGGGGTGTTGGCGACGCGTGCCGAAAAGCAGCGTAGGAGTCAGACGTCAGATGGCGGGCGCGGTAGAGATTTTGAGGTGGGGGATCCGCGACTCGGAGCCGGCGCCCCTCGCCGAATTCGGCCATTGCGCCTGGGGCTCGCCGTGCCCCTCGCCAGTTTCAGCTCGCGCCATCTGCTCCACTACCACCGACGTCATCACTGCCCGACTTTGCTTACCTCTGTCTGCGTTCTCATTGGCAGCCTGTCAGCACACATCCAGATGGTTTCTTCATGCAATGCGCATGTCGACATGTTTCGCAGCGCACGGCATGCCGCACGCGAGTCTGGTAACCAGTAAAATGCATTCCGTTTCTCAGCCATGTCTCGCTCGCATCTTCCAGAACATCAAAGCTCATCAAATAGTGCTCGAGTCCCGTCTCGTGTGAACCACCTCGTCCCATTCGTTCTCCCGGCAGTTACAGCGCAACCGAGTGCGTCTGCGTTGGGCAATTAAGAAGACGATTCAGCGCTTACCTTTCAGCTTGACGTTAGGTACCTGCAGGGGTTTGTACCGGGCATAGTTCGGTTCCTCAACCATCCGCTTCAAACCTTACCTGGACCACACACTTCATTGAACGTCTTGAAAAACAACATAAAAAAGTCAATGCTCTGAACACTTACTGTGTTAGTTGCCAACAGCAGCTTCGGATTCCAAGGAAAAGTTGTACTATTCCCATGTCCTTCAAAATTACACGCGACCATTGACCAAGCGCGCGCATAAGAATACTTAAAGAGAAAAGCCGTGTCAACTCACTTAAATCCCCATGAGTGCAGCGCTCAGCCGTTTTGGTTCATTCTGCTACTGTCGCGCATTACCAGTACCGAGAGGGTGCCGCCGGCCTGTTGGTTGCGGTCCCTTGGAAAACAATACAACTCCATTCGGGCTATGCAGCTGACGATCACCGAAAGAGTGAGCCAGACGTCTCAGGTTCTATGCTTTTCAGCGGGCATCGACGGAAAAGAGCGGGATCTATACGCTCGAATTGCACCAATTTTCTGTTGACTTGACCATTTTTTCTAGCAACTGTCCGAAAGTGATGAAACTGCGTAGCGCCGAAAGCCTCCATGCGTGATGCCCGGCCATGTTTCAATATGCATTGGTTCTGATAGGCGAATGGTTTGTAGATCTGCCTCTTTCCAGAAGTCTCCTGAAAATGACAGCGAGATTGAGAACGGGCCTTGGGGTTTTGGCAAGATGATCGAGACGAGCCGCCTCATTCAAAATACTTGGTATGTTGCGTTGATGGTGTTGAGCGGAAAGTGACGTGGTGTCGCGACCACGCGATCGGGTGTACGGAGCTGGAGTCGCATCATGTGGAGTCGGCGTGTTCAGACGAGCCTTCGCTGGCTGGTTCGTTGTCGCGCGACCCCATGGGATGCAACGGGTGAGAGAGAAGATTGGTGTTGCGGTGCGCCGGCCGGGCCAGCTGAATGTCCAGGTAAGCGGGAGTGGCGAGGTTGAGCAACATGCGGGCGCGGCCATGCTTATAATGCTTACTGTCACAGTACGCTGTTAATAACTCCAGTGGCGTATCGTAAGTAACCCTCTGCTCCCCTTCCTTGTTCACTGCTAACCGCTGCTGCACTAGTTCGATCCCCACTAAAACCATACGTTCCATCGACTCCAGCCGCCCATTCTGCTGGTTCCTGCATTACCGTGAGCCATGGCATTGGTCGCTTTGCCAGCAGTTCTGTACTACCACCGTGCGGCGGTTGGAGGCGCGTCACGTGCAAGTAGTCCGGCGACGTTAAACGACACTCACCACCACGCTAACGGCTACGGCGCGATGGTTACGGCTACTACGAAACGGTTGACCCGAGAGTGCTTTAGAATTTGCTGGACAATTACTTGCGGGGCGCCGTTTAAGCCCTAGTGACATGGAACACCTTTTTTTTCTCAAATTCTTTTGGTGCCTAGCAACCCGAGAACCTTTTACTGCTTTATGCTTTGCGACCTTACTACCTTTAACACACCTACTCTCTCTCTACATGAACAGGCGTAAGTTACATTTTACAACTTTACGCCATTGTGTCCTTGTAACCGTTCTACGATTGAGAAAACCAAGATCTCTCTTTCAGACTGCCTTGTCTCTCAGTGTTAAACTCTATAGGTGGCAGGTTAAGGAGGCGAGCTGGTGAGAAGAGGGCCCGCATCGGAGGTGAGAAGCAATTCTTCGAGCGGGCGAAGGCCTCAAGTTGCTCACTAGGCGCGGCCGACTCCATGAGCGCGCACACGCTATTGTAATGGAAGATGTGATTATGCGAGATCATGCTGAGTATGGTGAGATGGAGACCAACATGCGCAAATTAGTGTTTGGGACACAGGTGTGGACATCGGTGCGGTGACGGGCGGAAGTTCATTCAATAAATCGGTGTGAGAGCGGAAAGCGTGGAAGATGCAACACCATGCCAAGCGGCCATGATGTAAACGGGTGGCGAAAAGGCGACTGATTGTTTCTCAGGGTTACGGTCGCGCTTGGCTATTGAAAGTAGACCGGCTAATACTCTGGAAGCATGATGTTGTAAGACAGACAGAATATCTCAAATTACTTTGGGAAGAGGAGGTTCAAGTACAAGTGAAGCGGGTGGATATAAGATGAGACATTCAAGGATGACCAAAGCCCATTGTCGGTCGACATGATCCTAGCCCGTCGTGGTAGACGAAAGCTTTTCGGGCGCAAAACGTGCCAGTCACCGGCGGGAAAGGCCATTCAAGGTGATGGACGAACTGGAAAGATATCTTGCCCGTCGCAGGCCGCGTCACCCAGAACTGTTTCCATCAGCGCGCGACCCGGCACCCGGCGTTTGATTTTCCCATATTTCCGCACAGGTGTTGAGCCCAGCTGCGCGCCTCGCTACAAATTCACCACCTCACCCTCCGCCTCTTCTTCTTCTTCACCTTCTTCGTCTCCGAACTTTCCACCCACGTCGACTTCCGAATTTCAATCTCAGAAGCCCACGCACACTCGCGCACTACGAAGCCTATTCCGCGTTCCGACACAAGATCCTCTCAAAACGCAATCCGTCGACCATGGACAGTGAAGGTCGCAGTATGACGGGCCCTCGCGCTCCCACGGAGACGGGCACCCAGGTGAGCGACCGTGGCGCGTTCCACTTACTCACGTCCTCATACTAACACACACGCAGTCGACTATCCTCACGCCTCAAGCTAGCTTCGCTGCGACTGTTGATCGCATCTATGCCAATGCCGGCATCACTGGTGCCGCCTTTGGTCATCCTCAGCTCGGTCCGACTGTCATGCTCCCCAGCGTTGCGCAGCGGGGCAAAGATTGGGACAACGATAGCAGCGGCTCATACTTTTTGACCCTGGCATGGCAGAAGAAGCATGCGGACCCGCACCCTCAGGAGAATCACGATGCACTGGTCGCTCTCGAGCAGCGTTTCAATGCTCCGGCGGCTGTAATCTTCAAGCAGCCCGAGGTCCGCGCCGCTGAGATGTTGAAGATCTCTCGAGGCATCCTCCCACGTCTG
This sequence comes from Dothiorella sarmentorum, assembly GCA_023082095.1. Lineage (NCBI taxonomy): Eukaryota > Fungi > Ascomycota > Dothideomycetes > Botryosphaeriales > Botryosphaeriaceae > Dothiorella > Dothiorella sarmentorum. Next base: position 87,210 of record JAJMVL010000031.1, on the reverse strand, counting down.
GCCGAGCTCGTTGCAGAGAATGGCATCACCTCCCTGGCAGTATTCCAGAGCCTGATGGACAAGAAGCTTGCCGACATGTCCAGCAGCCGCAACCGCTTCTCCAAAGTCAACAGACCGGGCACGTCGCTCTGCCTAGATTACGTGAGGCAGATGCAGACCGATGCCAAGTCTCACCTTGCGGCCATCTCGGAGGTCCAGCACATGGAGGAACAGCTCCAGCGCGACAAGGACGAGACAGTCGCTACCCTCCAGCAGCGCCTCAACACCGCGCAGGTCGACCTCCAGGCGGCGCAGGCCGACCTCGAGAGCGCCCGCCTGCAGGCGGCCAAGGACATGGACGACGCCGAGAACGAGATCGAGGCCCTGTATGGCGACCTCCTGGCGGCGCGCAGCGCGCAGGACAACGAGCCGGCGACGACGCGGGTGGTGCTGGAGGCGGCGGACGCTGCCAATGCGCAGCTGCGGGCTGACAACGCCCAGCTGCGGGCAGCCAACGCCGGCCTCCAGGCCGTCAACGTCCATCTGGAGGCACGCCTGGCTGTGACGCAGGGGCGTGTGGGATACCACATCCTGCAGAGCAACCAGCGCCAGGGGCGCCTCGTCCAGGAGTGGTGTCGGCGGGTGGAGGTGGAGCGGGAGTTGGCTGAGGCGCAGCTGGCGCTGCGGACGGAGCAGACGCGGGTGATGATGTTGGAGGAGGACGTGAAGGCCTACAAGGATTGAGCTGGGGGTTGGTGGGTGGGGGGCAAGCGGGTGGACTGGTGGGCGTTTTGGTATACCCCTCTGGGTGAGATTTGCGGCTTTTGGGTGGGTGTTCTTGCTGTTGCCTTGTGTGTTTTGAGTAGATAGGAAAGAAACGAACCCTTGTTTTTACATTTGCTGGGGAGTTGAAGAACTCATCCGGACGTACATGTGCTTTTGTCTCTGGGGAAGTCATCCGGATGAATACTTCAACTCCCTATCGATGAGCTTGGCTCGATTTGAAGTGCCCTTTGATGGGGAGATGAAGAACTTGTCCGGATGTCAGTGAACTTTGGAATACGTGAAAGCGATCCGGATGAATACTTCAACTCCCTACCGGCATGTCGCTGGTTGACGGAGCGGCTCACGAGACCCGCGTGTATACGGACCACCAGGCACTCATCTCCTTGCTGCAAAAGGGGGACGCCACAGGCCGCATTCAGAGGTGGCAGATTATCTTGGAGAAGCTGACTACAAACTAGTCCACGTGCCAGGCAAGGCCAACACAATCGCTGATGGCCTATCCCGACTACCGTTCCCACCCGCTACTGAGGACAACGACAGCCATATCGGGCTGCAGTCTTTTGCTGCGGACGTCAGAGAGGCAAATGCAGCAAATGAGGAATCAGTCACTAATAGCTGGACGACTGGATCGCTTGGGTCTCAACGGATTGGTATCGTGACATCGCCACGTACAAACTGTCGGGAAACCTGCCTGAGATGCCTGAGGGCAAACCGAGGCTCGCGGAACAGGTGGGCTTGATTTGACATTATTCTGCTGGCTTTGGAAGACACTGACGCGTCCTTTCCCCCTGAATTACGGAGAGGGGGCGCTTGTGCATGAGGTTAATATTACAGAGCAGGCAGCTTGAAGGTAAACGGAGAGGACTTACAGTGCAGGGGACGATGAGGGGGGTGCTTCCTCATTGATTCCTTCATCCTCATCCTCATTCTCGCCCAACAAGAAGAAGAAGAAGAAGTATTTATCGGGATGGACTCATATATAAAGGTGCATCTATCCGGATAAATTCTTCAACTTCCCATGCGGATGCCTTACTATACGACTTCTGTGAATCAGCTACAGAACCCTATGATGTATCCAGGCAGGTTTTGGTTTCTGCATCTTTTTCTTTTGCTACCCACCGTGCTAGAGTCAGCGAGACTTTCTTTCAGCAGAAAAGAGACAGTGAAGCCATAACGGACACTTCCACACACCAGCACCATTTCAAAGCATGTCCAGAAACCAAGTCTTGATACACTACCTTCCCTTGCAACAAAAGCACTACCCAACCTAACAGCGCCACCAACCCACCCATCCCTCCCATTATTCAAATCGAAGAAACGCCATAGATCCTCTGATCATCCTCAACAAAAACACAACAGTCCCACATCACTCAAATCCCCCACTCCCACCCACCCCTCCACCCCCAAGCACCCCCAGCACACTCCTCCCCCTCCCCTTCACCACCTTCCTCCTCAACCCCTCCTCCCTCCTCACATCCGCCGCCTCCACGACCCTCTTCCGCTCCGCCTCGCGCGCCTGGTAATGGATATTGCTCTTCTTGCTGCCGCCCCTGCGCGTGCCCTCCAGCGCATTACTCGCCGCTGCCGCACCATTGCTTGTCGTCGACGACGACGTGCTCGTCGTGCTCAGGTTCGTTGTCGCGCGTCGCAGCAGCGACGGGACCTTGAAGCCGCCTACGGGCTTGGCTGCCGTTGCGAAGGCGAGGGGCTTGCCGCCCCGGGCGGCGGTGGTGGTGGTCTCGGAGGAGGTGGATGCGCGGGAGAGTGTGAGGCGGTCGACGACGGCGGTGGAGGTGGTGCGGCGGCGCTCCGACAACGTGGCGCGAGCGGGGGCGTCTACGGCGGCGGCACGGTGGTCGTCATTGCCGTCGTCTTCGTCTTCGGATGCCGAGAACTGGGTTTCCTTGACGAGGGGCTCGTCGATGAGGAAGGAGACGGACTCGCGGATCTCGGCGAGGGTGGTTGGTTTGCGGGTGGTGGCGGAGTCGTCGGCGGCGGTGCGGCGCTGGCGGGCTGATGGACGGTTTTCGTCGTTTGGTTCGGGAGGGGGAGCTTTGCGCTTGAGGGGGTTGGGTTGCTCGGATGTTGTGGTCTGCGGCTCCTGCGAGTCGGGAATGGACTGGGACTGCGACTCTTCGGGGCCGGTGGAAGCGTTGTATTCGAGGAAGTTCAGGTCCTCGTCGTCGTCTTCGTCGCGATCTTCGATTGCACGGAGGAAGGCGAGCCTCTTGGGGTTCTCGGCTGTAGATACGCATGTTAGGCTGGTGTCTTGATGCGAAGGCTTGGGGGAACTTACCAATCTTCCCAATCTTCTCATCCTCGAGAAGTGCTTTACGCATGCGCGCGAAGTCGCGTTGCTTCCTGCTCCTTCGCTCCGCAGCCTCGTCGTCCGAATCAGACAAGGAGCCAAAGTCACCACCACGCTTGCGGCGGAGGCCACCGTTCGTAATGTCCTTGTACAGCTTGTCTATGCGCTTCTCATCCTCCACACGTTCCTTGTTCCTGTTTGCTTGTCAGAATCTATCCGCCAACAGCAGATCGCAGCCGAGAATGCACTTACGCATGGAATGCCGCGATTTCTCTCTCATTGACCTTGACGTTCGACTCGTCCATCATTTCTTGGAGCTCCACATCCATCTCTCCACCGCTCTCGTCGTCACTGGCACCACCAAGACCTGCATACTCGTCTTCGGATTCTTCGGCCTGTTCCTGAACCATCTCCTTCGCCGCACTCTTCTTCTTGTCAAATGCCTCAATCTTCTTGGCCTTCTTGGCACCCTTACGCATGACATTGAAGGCATTCGCCGAAATGAGGAAATCTTCGTCCTCTGAGGCTGAGGCTTCTGACGCAACTGCCTGTTCAGGGTTCTTCTCCTCGACGATATCTGACATCTCGGCCTCAACAACTTGACGGCGGCGCTGGAGGCGGCCCTTCTTTCGTTGAACAATGGGAGATTCAGGGCCTTCGTCATCAACGACAACAGTGTCGACAGTCCGCTGCGTCGATGAAGGTGCCGAAGTTTTGTTGAAGCGGCCTGGCGTACGGGAAACGGCGAAGCCACCGTCCTGGGTTGGGTCTGGGATATCGGACATTTGAGTATCGGCGAATTCAGGCTGGGAAGGGAATTGAGAAATGCCAATGTTGACGTAATCGTTACCCTTCTCTGCTTGTGATGCTGAAGGCTGGCTATCATGGACAACGGAATCTTGGGAGGGTTCTGGGAAGGTGGCAGCGAATTCCGGAATCGTGGAGACGGGGATGTTTCGTAAAAAGTCCAGGGAGTCTTGCTGAGAGTTCGCGCCTGCTAGCATACCTGCCTGAGAGTTCACATCCGCCATTGTACCAGCGAACATCTGGCTGAGACCCACAGGAGCAGCATTGTTCGCGAAGCCAAATGCAGCCATCATCTCGTCCTGAGAAGGGGCAGGGGGCTGTGACTGTGGCTCGACCGGCTTAGGTTGTGACTGTGACTCGGCCGGCTTGGGCCCGGATTCATCTTCCTCGTCATCTTCGACAACTCGCTTGCGGTTCCGTGCAGCTGTAGTCCGCCGTGCGGGAGCCGAGGCTTCATCTTGCTCTGAATCCGCCTCCATGGGAGGTTGAGCATCAGCCTCGTCCTCATCGAGCATCTCGTCATCGTCATCTACATCAGCTTCGTTGTCAAGCAGACCATCGGCCTCGCCCTCCTCGTCTTCCTCCTCCTGCTCCTCTTCATCCTCACTCCCGGATAGCTCAAGTTCCTCATCCTCACCCGCACCATCTTCGGGCCCACCTTCGACGTAGCTTTCATCGTCGCTGTCAGACAGGTTGTCGTTTTCGCCACCATCACCATTCTTCTTAGCCTCGCTCTTTTCCTTCTTGGCCAGGAGATCAGCATCTTTTCTTGCTTTCTCCAGAAGGTTCTCGAGCTCAAGCTGGTCTCTTTCACGTTCCTCCTCCGTCTGGACGAAGATTCCCTTCGCGCGAAGCTCAGAAATCTTCTCCTCCTTCTCCGCCCTGGCTTGCTCACGAGCTCTGCGTTGAAGCGATGCCTGCAGCTCGGCCGGGTTCATAGAGTTCTTGCCGGTCTGTCGACTTTTGCTCGGCGAAGTCAGATGTGCGAGATGTCGAAGGGTAAGGAGATGCTTTGGCTCCTGACCTTGGCGACCAGGCAGGTTGTCGAAGACGGGGAAGCGAGTGTCACGGACAATTTCGAGGTCGTCGTCGGAATCAGAACCATTGCCGGCTGGTCTCTCGGGCAGCACGACACGGAAAGTACGGGGTTTTGTCTCTGGCGCAGAAACAGGGATGGGAGCCTTCAGAGGCTTTTGGGGTACAGCTGGAGGAGCAGGCGCACTTGAGGGGGACACAGCGCGGCCTTTGCCCTTGTCAATACGCTTTTTCTGTGCAAGAATATCCTTCAAATCAGGTAGTTCGATGTCAAGGTCGTCGTCTTGGCCGATATCGATGACTGTATCCTCAGGAAGGCCATTGGAATCTAGTCCTTCCTTCTGATCGTCCTTCCTGGGTGCTTCGTCCGGGCTGGGGGGGCTGGTAGGCGGTGTTTCCTTTTCACGCAGTTCTACATCCGAAGAGACGAGCGAGGCGCTGACTGTTCCCGTGTTCTCCTCTGTAGAGTTTTTGGCTTGGCCAAAATTGAACCTCTTGAACAGGTCTTGCGTGGTGTACTTCTTCTTGGTCTTTGCTTGGTGAGTCAACTGCATGTTCCTGGCAATCCGCTGTGTCTCGCGACTCATCTCCTCTATGGCCTTCTTTCCAGCTCTGCGAGTTGGCCGGGACTGCTGCGTAAGCTTCTCAGCCACGCCTTCGTCGTCGGCACTATCGGTCTCGGTGCCGTTGAGTTCGCGGTCGATTTGCCGGGACTTCTTTGCTTGTGCCTTAGACTTTCGGCGACTCTCTTCCCGTTCCTTCTTCTCAGCAGCTTCCCGAGCCTTGCGCTCCGCTTTCTTCTTGGCAACCAATTCATCTAACCGCGACTTGGACCGGAAGTCGGGCATATCGGAACCTGAGCCAGATGCATCACTGAGTGCTGAGTTGGACTTGGCTGGAGACGGCTTGGACGGAGACATGAAAAGGCCAGGGGAGGACCTCCTCGACGCCGATGTGGCAGATTTCGGGGTATCGGTGGCTTTGCGGGTGGGTCTTCTGGTATTTGTAGGTCTGAAGGGCATGTCCTCGCCGGAACTAGACTCAGCATCCACTGCAGGGCTGGATTTACTCGACGATTCCTTTTCCCTTTCCTTGGCAGACATCAGCATCTTCTTCACTCTCTGGTACGCCTTGCCATCTTCTTCGTCGCCACTCCCACTTTGTGCAGCCTGTTCTTGTGCAAGCATCCGTGCGGCCACCCTTCCGACTGGTCTTTTGGTCGGTACGACGTCTTCATCGTCCGAGTCGGAATCGGAAGAGACGTTCACGACAGGGTTTTGTGCGGCTGGCGCAGGCATTGACGCGGGTTCTGTAGGTTTTGTGGCGTCGTTGGAGGGCTTCGTGGCAAAGTCGTCCTCGGAGTCATCGCTCATTCCAGCTGCGGCAAGCATAGCTTTCACTTTGCTCCGTGGAGTCAACTCGATCGGGGATTTGGAGGCGCGCATGGCAGGCGAGGACGCAGCTGAGGACGCGCGACTGGAGCGCGCAGGGGTGGAGGGATTAGATGACATGGTGACGGTTTGGTTGATGTAGAAATGTGGTGCGTCGGCCGAATAAATGAGGGTATCGAAATTAGAAGGCCATTGGGGATGTGGAGGCGGCCTCAAGTTGTTGGTGTTGGAATTGTGGAGGTGCAAGACGCGCAGGCGCGAAAGCGCGTCGCGTCGCGTCAATCCCCGCTTAAGTCCGAGCACGGCTTTGACTCCCCTCCCGACGTTCACCCACTCAACACCACGACACAACATAATCTTTCGCCTCTTTCATCTTGCCAGCCCAGAGATCATCGGTTCTCAGGTTCTTATCACACAGCTTGCATAGATATCACTTCCGTCCAGACAGATACTTCATCGTCCCATCAAAAATCAGACGACCAGCGTCTTCTTCCGTATTCAGACAACCGGGTATCGTGTCGTCGCTATGAAAAAAACAAAAACTTTTCGCCCCTTTCCCTTCCCCCGAAATCCCAAGCCATCCCCTCTCTCCCTATCCCAAACCAGAACACCCCCGAAACTTCCCTCCCCTCCTCCGAGAACCAAACCAGGGCACCAAACCCCCTCCCCACCCAGAGACGCTCCCAAACCCCCCTCCTCTCCCGATCTCCCCAACCCCCCATCTCCCCTCCCCTACAAATACACCCCCTCAAACCCCTCCCACCTCGCATCCCCCCACCCCTTCCCCAACCCGTAGTCGCTAAAGAACAACGTATCCAGCCACACCTCCCGACCACTCTTGCCCACCACCCTGATTCCCCCCTCCTCGTGCTCGACGACACCGCGGCGACCAGCGCGCGCGGCCGCGCGAGAGGCACGGGTGGTTGGCAGGGCGGGCACCGGGGCGGGGGCAGGCTTGGCCGGGCGGCGAGGCTGGGTCGGTCGCTCCTTAGCGACTACGGGGGCTTGGCGGCGGCCGGCTTCTTGGGGGCGGCGCGCTTCTTGGCGGGGGCAGGGGCGGTGGTCTGCTTGACCTGCTTGGCGGCGGGCTCCTCGGGCGCGGTGGTGGTGGTGGCGATGGCGGCGGCGCGGCGCTTGCGGGAGGCGGGAGGAGGAGGGGGAAGGGTTGCGGTGGTGGTGGTGGTGCTGGCGGCGGCGGCGGCGGCAACAGGAGGAGCAACAGCAGCAGCGGGAGCAGGGGCGGGAGCAGGGGCGGGAGCAGGGGCGGGACTGGCGGCGGGACCGGCCGTGATCCCGTGGTCACGGCCGGCCGCAAGAGCGGCGCGGCGGGCTGGGGTGTCTGGGCTTAAGTCAGTTTGGTTGAATGTTGAAGTGAAGTGAAGTGAGGTAAGATTCAAGTGAAAGGCGGCCAGGTCATGCAGGGGTGGGACAGAAACAGAGGCAGGGGCAAGGGTGTGGATTAGGCAAGGTGAGAGGGGAGGCTTACCCTTCTGCAGCGAGCGGCAGTATCGCACCTGGATGCTGCCCCTGCTCTTCGTCGGGAAGCTCTTGGCGATGTCCTTCCAAGTGAGGCCACCGCCTCCCTCCTTCAGGGCAATGATCTTGGCGTCATCCACAGCCTGCTGCGGATGCGTGAGCTTGAGCTTAAGCTTTGTCTTGGTGGCCGGCTTCGGGTTGGTGCCGTTGTTCTTGGTGCCCTTAGGCTCGGTGCTGGCAGAGGAAGCCGAAGCGTTGTGGGTGAGCTTCAGTGAGACAGGCATGGCGATGGTTGGTATTGGTTTGACGGTGATGATGATGTGAGGTACGGGTTGGTTGATGTTCGACGCTGTGCGCTGTGTGCTAATGTTCGCTGAAATGTGATGTCGCCGGCGACAAATGTTGGATTGCTGGAGTTCGAGGTTCAGGTTTGGGAGGGAAGACAGCTGAAGGTTTTGTACTATCCTCGACTTCCCAATGGCTATTGTCGACATTGTCTATTGTCTATTGTATTAGTGCCGGTGAAGCCCTATTGTTGTTCGTTTTGCTATTGTCCCAAGGTGTAGTCAAGTGAGAGCCAGCAAAAAAACGTATCGTTGGTAATACTCCTCTATAAGCGAGTAGTATTGTTAAGAACCTTAGTCAATGAGTTGAATTGATTGGCCTCAGCTACGAATAGACACTCTATTACGAATGCTCTTGATGGAGGGAAGTGGACTAACACGAAGTGCTTCTCTGTCATGTTCCCTTGGATGACCGCCCAGGAAGTTTGCACTCGGATAATACAATATTTTTACAGAAATAGCAAAAAATTACTTCCCTTTGTATGCCATCTAAGTTCATCAAACTCTTTCTGAGACCCAGATAGCGGCCCTACATCCCCCACGAATGACATTGGTGAACACCTCATAAGGCCGCGCCTGCTTGGCATCGTTCTCGACAGCATGGTCCAGATGCTCCAGCTCTTCGTCGCGGATCCTGCGCAGGTCCTGTAGCAACACCTGCAGATCCGGGCTCAGCTGCTCTCCCTTAATCTTCAATTGCTCCTCCCATTCTAGTAGCTTAGCGACCTGCTCGTTGTAGTGGGAGCCAATCTCTGTCTCAACAGCCTCGGTGCAAGCCATGGCAGCTTCGCGGCCCATGACGCCTGTTCCCCAGCCTAAAACTGTTGCGGCAGTCTTCCATACCGGGTACATGGCGGTGGGTCGGATGCGGTGCTTCGCGATGAGGTGGTTGAACTTGTGGAAGTGGCCTTCTTCCTGCTCGAGCATGTGCTTCATTAACGGGCGTAGTTTAGGGTGCGCCTTGATAATGGGCGGAGTTTGAGAGAGGTAGATGAGGACTGCGGCAAGCTCGCCGGCCTGATTGACGCGCAGCTGTAGCAGCAGTCAGTCAAACTGGGCTGTTTCGAAACGCGGCGAAGTGACGTACAGCGCCATCGAGGAACTGCTTCTGCTCTTGGCTCAGCGGGGTGCGCGGTTCCCCAGTGGCACGCGAGGTCGACAGCAGAGCCTCATTGCTGCCCGGCGCACCAGCAGCAGACGAGGCGCATCTTATATACTGACTTGGTCGTATGACACCCAGCGCGACGGACCCTGGGGCGGAAGAAAAAAGTGGACGGAGCGCGCGAGCTGCCGCGGCAGCGCGTGGAGAGCACGCAACAAACATGACGAAACTATAGTACACGGCGATGGGAAAGAAGGAAAACGCGGAGAGAGAGGCGGCAACGGAGAGGTCTGGGGCGCATCCTTGACGACATGGAAAGGGAAATGCGCCGTCAACCTTGAACACCGACATCGCGCCGCCGATCGCCGCGCGGATGCAGGGGTCAAGAAGGTGGCTTGACGTAGGTGTGGCTGCGTCTTTTCGGCTTCCGACAATTAGCCGGGCGGCGCGGCGGTTGGAGTGGAAGGCCCAAGTTTGGCGGTGCACCGCGACCTACGACTGAGCAATCCTCGCCCTCTCACCTTCACGCCGCCTGCCCGCGTCCACCATCCGCTCGTGGCTGTGTTCTCCATCGTCGTCTTCATCTCGCCATTCCCATCCTCCACCATTCCCCTTCGAATCCTCTCTGGCTCACTTGCGTTGCGCGCCGCCAACTCCACCCTGCCCAGCTCGACGTCTCCTGAACTCTGAAAGTGCTTCTCCTTACTCCGCCATCCTTCTAACGCGCTTTTCATCGCGGATTCGGGCGGACATCATCGCTTTCATCGCCAGAAAACACGTTCTACCCCTCTCACCGATACCATGTCTGACGACGGACTCGATCTCGACGCTGAGCTGCTCGCCCTCGCCGGCGACGAGGTTGGCAGCGACCAAGAACAGGATGACGGAAGGCACAGCCCGCGTACGAGCCGCTCACCTACCCCGCGCTCGTCTCCCCAGCCCTCGGACCGTCAGAGCTCTCCCGAGCACTCTCCCCCGCGTCGCAAGGTGAAGTCTCGCAAGGCCGGCGGTCGTCGCAGGAAGGATGATTCCGAGGAGGAAGGCGAAGCGTAAGTTGTGACTATTCCCCCGACCACAATTCACGTGCGTCACTTGGGCTTCATAGCTGACCCCATACAGCTCCTCTGCCCCCGGCTCGCCCGACTCGCTGGGCTCTGGCGCCATGGAAGAGTCCGACTCCGACGCCGCTGTCGATGACCTCGGCGAGGACAGTAACCCATACCCCGTCGAGGGCAAGTTTACCTCGTGGGATGACAAGAGTCGGATCATGGGCCTGTCGGAGGTCGAGCGCGAGTCCATTCTCGCCGAGCGCGCCCAGGAGATCGAGCGTCGGAATCAAGATCTGAATCTGAGGCGTTTGCTGGAGCTCCGCCGAGCCAAGGAGGAGAAGAAGCGCAAGGCCGGCGCCGCCGATCTGGACGACCATGAGCGCAAGAACAGCCGACCGAAGACCAAGTCGACGAACGCAAAGCTCGAGGCCTACGTGCGCCAAAGGGAGGAGAAGCGTGACCAGCGCAACCGTCGGAACCACGGCCGCCGCTCTCCATCTGCGTCCAGCGACAGAAACCGTTCGGATATCGATGCGGATGGAGAGAGCGACGTGGAATGGGACCTGCGCAAGGACTCTCCGGTAAAGGAGGAGCCTCCGGCTGACCTGAAGGACTTCGAGCGTGTGAGAGTGGGACGGAGCAACTTCGCCAAAGTCTGCTTCTACCCTCACTTTGGGGACTCTCTCATTGGCTGCTTTGCTCGTGTTAGCATTGGCTTCGACAAGAGTACGGGGCAGAGCATTTACCGGATGTGCCAGATCAAGGGCTTCACGGATGGATCGCCGTACACGATGCAAGGCTCCAACAACAAGCCGGTCAAGACTGATCTCTACGTGTTGGTATCACACGGCAAGTCTGAGAAAGAATGGCCTTTCATCATGTGCTCCGACTCCCGGTTCACCGAGGTAAGCTCCAATCCAAGAATCTCAAGTTTTCTCATCCTGACGAGGGCCGCAGTTTGAATTCAGCAGATGGAAGTCCGTTTGCGAGAGCGAAGGCGTCAAGATCCCCACCCGCACCAAGCTCAACCGCAACCTCGAAGCCATCCACAAGCTCCTCGACCGCCGCTGGACCGAGGAGGAGATCGCCGAGAAGCTCAAGAACCAGAACAAGTACGCATCGGAGCGGGCGGCCGCCATCAAGCCCACGACAAGCGGCCCTGGACGCCATGACAAGCTCACCGCGCTCAACAAGAACATCCGCAAGGCCAACGCCGATGAGGTCCGTCAGGCGCTCCTCAACGAACGCGCCGCACGCACCGCCGCAGCTGAGAAAGCACGGCTCCGCAGAGCGGAGGAGGCGGCGAAGAAGAAGGCGGCTGAAGAGGCGAAGGCGGACGCGCTGTTCGATGGCAGCGATATCAGTAGGACGGGAACGCCGGCGGGTCAGCCGAAGAAGCCGAAGACGGAGAGGAAGGGCATCCCGACTTTTACGAAGAAGGCCATGGATGATGAGCTGATTGGATCGATGGACTTGGGCATCGACATTGAGATCTGAGACGGTTTGTTCTCTTGGTGTCTCTTCAAAACTGTTCGACTTTCGTTAATCTTTTTTCTTCCAATTTTTTTTTCTGTTGTCGGATTGGCATGGGTAAGCGATAGGGACTAGGGTTCTTGGGCGTTAACAAAGGTATGATGGGCGAAGGGCGGATTTTCACTACCGCATTGAAAGAATGATGGACGAGTAGGACTGGGGTGGTTGCCCGGCGACTGGCAGAGGAGCAAAAACGAGGTTGATTTTCATTCATAGGGGTTCAAAGTTGGAATTGCTCCTGCTTCAATTGTCTTTTGATGCAAAGCTCTCTTCGCAGACGGAGATTCAGCCTTGAGTTCGAGAAGTCTCATTGAGAAAAGTTTGGCATGGGATACACACAGTTGAAGGAAGGAGCTTGCGGGTAGAATAGTTTCTGGTGCACATGATGCTCAGACTGACTAGTCTTATGAAGACGTGGGAGTGGAAAACGAATGAATCGTCGGAAAAGTTGGCTCCTCGGTGCATCATCGTGATTTTGCTGATACTCATGGTCAGTACTTACTCTACCCGGCGTTTTCCTCCACACAAGAAGAAATCAAGCTCGGATGTTCACCTCGAAGAAGAAAAGCATGTTTGGTAAGAAAAAGACAGTTTTTGCGGTTGTGTGCTGCTGCTGGCGTGCCAGTGGTATATTACAGGAAACCCCAAAAAAGCAAAAATCCGCTCCATGGACTCAAAAGATTCGTCGTTCGTCTAAAAGCAGAAAACGCAGACTCGCATCAATACCTCCATTCCATCTCCCTGGAGGTTACCATCCCTTGACCCACCCATCCACCGTCTGTGTGTGAGAAAAAGTATGTAGTACACCAAACCACGTCCATATCTTTCCGTTCACGATGGAAGAAGAGAGTCAAAAACCAACCATCAAACAATCAAAGCAGTATCCATCACCCCCACTGCCCACCGCAATGCATGCATCCAGCTCGAAGAAAAGGGAAAAGGAAGAGAACTTCGTATAGAAAAGCCTCCTGCCTACAAATACACAGTCGATCAAGGAAAAACTCCGGAGACTCGACCCTACTGGTAATGTGATGTTTTTTTTGTGCGCAAAAAGCGCATGAGAAAAGCAGAAAAAAACCCCTTGCAGAATAAAAAACAAAGTTGAAAAGCTGGATATCTTCCGAATCCCCGTGGCCTAATCCATCCCGCCTTGATTCCTGATTTTTTCCATTTAACCCCGTAAACCCCTTTCTAGCCTTTGGGAGAAGGGAAGCTTGATGAAATACCTCTCCCCGATGCTTTTGTTTTTTTCGTGGGTACGAACATGTTGGAGAAGACGTAGAAGTTGTGGAAGCAAAGAAGCAAGAAATAAAAGAAGTAAAGAATAAGTCTCCCGGGTGAGAGCGAAGAACGCTCCAAACACCGGTTTTATGAAAAAGGAGACTGCTGTTGTACAGAATGCGGAAAACCTCGAATCCACCGAGGGCGGTAGCCGGGGCAGTGAAGCCAGGCTAATGCGTGTGTCGCCAGAGTAAGAGAGAAGAAGAAGTTGACAAACTCGACGCTGCCTTGTGAGGAGAAGACATGAGAAGAAAAGGCAAGACGGTAAATGTTCTCGAGCCCACTAGGAGAGGGGTGCTCTTCAAACGTTGCCGGCGTTGCCGCCGCCGCCACTCGCGTCTTTGTTCTTGTCCTTCTTGCCCTTCTTGTTCTTCTTGTTCTTCTTGCCCCTATAAGGCAACAACATAGCGCTCGGGGCAGTGGGTATAGGAGGAGTGTTGGTAGGAGAAGGGGATGAAGAGTGAACAGGACCTGTAAGAAAATCCGTGTCAAAGCACCCATCGGTTGAAGAAATTGTAGAAAAGAAGGAAAAGGCTTTACCCCTCGCAAATGGAGAGAGACATCACTCATGCAAAAACGTACACTTATCCCCCTTCATGCACTTCCCCTCCTTCCAGAACTTGCAAGGCACCACGAACTGTGGGGGCTGGTAATCCGGATTCTGGTTGTTCTTGTTCTTCCAACCGCGGCGCTTCTTAGTCCAACCATTGCCGTTGCCACTCCCTCCTCCGCCGGCGGTACTGTTGTTGTCGCTCTCGGGACGCGGACGCTTGCCGCGTTGTTCATGAAACAATTCCTGCTGGGATGGCAACGGCTGGTGGTTCTGCTGATCTTGCGCTTGCTGATTTGGCAGAGGCATGCCGAAGGCTGGTACAGCAGGAGGAGCGCCACCGTTGCCGACGCTCTGCAGGATGGCGGCCAGGTCAAAGCCTCCACCGTTGCCAGTGTTCATGTTCATATTCATGCTCGGGAACATAGCGGGTGGTTGCTGTGGAGGAGGCTGTTGCGGCTGGGGCTGCTGAGCTTGTCCAGCAAGATTTCCGAGGCTAGCGAGGATTGCTTGGATGTCAGCGGCAGGCGGTGCAGCTGGAGCGGGCATTTGAGTCGGTGGCTGCGAGATTTGCGCTTGTGGTTGCGGCTGTGGCATGAACATGGAAAACGTCTTTTCAAGGTCGCTTGAAGGCGCGGCAGGCTGCGGCGGAGCCTGCTGCTGTTGTGGCTGGGCTTGGCTGAGAATGGACATGATGCGGCTAAGGTCAGGTACCGCAGCCTCAACCGAAGCAGCTGGTTGCGAAAGAGGCGCGAAATGCGCAGAGCGGATTGTGTAAGGAGAATGGTCCGGGGGAAGACCACTTTCGACTGGAGGCTTTGCGTCCGGATAAGGCTGATGTTCCTCCTCGGGCGGCTCACGCGGGTTGGGCGGGATGTCTCCAGGCGACGTGTAGAATACCATCAGAGTGCTGGCCTCGTGCTCTTCCTGGACTGTCCTCTCTGGGGATTGCACTTGGTTCATGCCTCCACCGTACGGCTCGTAATTCTTATTGCGATCCTCAGGAGGAACATCGCTGAAGTCAACAAGTGAGGGTGTATACCACGGGTGGAAATCCTCCTCACTCGGGCGGTCGTCGTCATCGTCGAGATCCATCATGTCCTTGTGTTGCTTGAACATGCGTCCTTCGCCACCAACATCACCTACGTCGCGAACCATATTGGCATCGTGGCCAAGGTCTTCGTCGGGATCATGCGTGAAGAGGCGCACCGACTCGAGCGTGTCTTTGTTTACAGCGGTACTTCCGTCGCTGCCGTCAGCCCACTTGACCCTCAGCTTGCGACGTGCTTCCTTCCGGAGACGCCTGGCCTTTTCTTCTTCTGTCTCTGGCGGCCGATTCACTTCGGGCTTCGCAGCAGGCTGCTGCTCTTTCGGCTTGGTCAGGTTAGCCATAGTTTCCGCAAAGGAAAACCTTGGTGCGGCCGGGGCCGGAGCCGCCGGCTTCTTGGGCGCGGCGATAGGTCCAGCTGCGGGCTTCTGGGCGGTGGCAGTGGATCTCTTCGACGCAGATTGAAGGCCGGCAAAAAGGTTCGGCTTCCCAACCACCTTAGCCTTGGCGGCGGCTGATGCAGCACCGTTGGTGGAGGTAGTCGTACTCAGGATGCCCGGCTTCTTCAAGCCAGAAGCAGCTGTCTTCGCAGCAGCAGTTGCGGCAGTAGAAGGGGCTGTCGATGATGTGCTCCTTTTAATGGGTTGCTGAGCAGTACTCTCACCTGGACGGGGACGCTTGACGCCAGCTACAACAGGTGGTTGAGGCCGTGAGCTAGTTTCCGTCTTGACTTCCGGCTCTTTCTTGATGTCGGGCTTTTTCTCCGCAGCTCCATTAGCACTCGGCTTCTTCGAGTTGGCTTCCGCACGGTCGATGATCAGCTTTGCTTGCGGCTTGGATCGGTCATCTCCTCTGGTGAGGTACCGCTTCAAGGCGGTGTTGAGCTTGGTCCGCTCCATGTTCTCGAAGGTTATGTTCTCGCTCCGCGAGAGCAACTAGTTATCAAGTCAATTACAAGGTTTATTTGATCGAGTTCGAGGTTTATTACCTCGATTATAGTTTTGGAGAAAGAGTCGTTGTATTCATTCTCTCTAATACGGTCTGCCAAAAACTGGTATGCGAGGAACAGGAGGGGAGCGTTGCCTCCGAGTCTGCGACGGAACGGTCAGTTTGCGCAATTCTTAAGCACAGCACCGCGCCTGGCGGGTGGTGAATAGTATTGATGTCAAATAACTGCAGTGGTAAAGGATTTTCCAGAACCCCCCGTGCAGAGTGAATGTGCATAGGTTGATCACGGCACGCATGGGGCACGTGATCTGGCCAAGGATCGGCCGATCACGGACAGGGATGTCAATCACAGCAACGCCGGGGCGCATATGCAGCCCTTTGACCTTTCTCCACCGTCTGACAAAGCCCGCGGTCGGAGCTCTAGCTGAATCTGCCGGCGTGGCTGTAAAAGACACTGCGAACTGCTTGCAGCCAGGAAAACAACCCAACATGCAGTTCAGATCACGTTGCGGGATTGGGATTGGGTTCGGGGATGCTGTGGTGCGGGGACTCTGCGGGGGAAGACTTACACTCTGATCACGTCTGGGTGGCCATGCTCGAGCGCGCATTTCATGGCCATCTCCATCAGGGAACGCTGGTCCTTGACTCTGCCTTTGAGCAGCTCTATATCTCTCGAGTTCTTTTCCTGAGCCTGCTTCAGCGACTGCTGGTCCTCCTTCCACCTGTTGCGGATCGCCTGGAGAATATCCCAGTAGTCCTTCAGCGCAGCTCTGATCTCATCAGCAGTTACTGGCAGGTTGCGTGGCCGCCAAGTGGCCTTAATAGTGTCGTATCTCATGGCAGGAATAGCATCATTGGGGCGAGAAGTAGGAAGTGGGGAAGGCTCTGGCGCCTCATCATCAGAAGAATCATAATCAGAATCATCCTCCGAAGTCTCCGTCTCGCTCGACGAGTCGGACACATCATCCCTGATACTTGAAGGAGATCCGAGCGAAGCTGGCCTGAAGCGGGCAACCTTGATGGTGGGCGTCTTGGCCTTCTTCGAAGCCTTTGCTATTTTCGCTGCAACGGTGTCAGTGGAGCAATCAAAGCGTAGCAGAGCGACCGAGTTACCTCGTAACCTCTCGTCGTTTGCAGCAAGCTTCCTCAGTTCATTGCGGGACTTTCTGGCCTGGTACTGAGGGAGAGATGCTGGAAAAGAGTTAGCTAGCCGCCCACAACTACAGTACGTCCGCGTCTTACACTTCATAATCGGCATTTCGATGGGATCACTGCCGATGCTGACGAACTCGTGTACACGCGCCGAGTTCGTTGCCTTTACGAGCTCGTTGAAATCAACTACGTAAAACTTGCCAGACGCCTTGCCAGTGGGAGCGGCCGGATAGTTGGCCGGAGGTGCAGGAACATAGGTGGGCGTGGTTGCCGGCGGCGTGTTAGAGAAGCCTTGCTGTTGGCCTGTGCTGTTCTGCCTCTGTGGGTTCTGCTACAACTGTGTCAGTGTGGGTGAACGGCCAGGCCGCGGCAGCGAATGTGAAAGTACCTGGAAGTCGGACACAGGGGGCGTAGCGGTGCCATATGGCGACTGGTGGGACTGCAGAGCCTGCGGGGCAACCGTGCGGGCCTGAGAAGCTGAGTTGGAAAACATGCGCATGTTGTTGGCGTTGGTATTGTTGTTGAAGTTGGGGTGCTCGGCAGCAGAAGCGGACATCAAGGCAGGGTCCAGATTGTTCTGCGGAAACTGCTGCGGCATGGCACCATGGTGAGAGAAGGACTGGTTGGCGTATGGGGCAGGACTATTGGAAAAGTCGCGACCGTAGAAGGTGTTGTTGGACTCGAAGGCGGCAGGCACAGCTTGCTGATGGGCCGTCTGCTGCCACTGGGGCGGCGCGCCCTGCTGCTCAAAGTTCCAGGCGCCGGCGTCAAAGGCCTGGTCGGCGTGGGCATTGGGGAACAGGTTATCAAACGCGTTCAGCTCGGGCCGGGCGAACATGTTGCTCTGCTGGCCAGCGTGGTGGTCATCGAGATGCACGTGATTGGAGGAGGCCATGGCGGGCGAGTGCGCTCAGGCTCGGGCTCAGAGTCAGAGGCGCTGCAATAGCCCGTTAATTATCCGCTTGTAGCTAGAGCTGCTGCGGGTAGGAGCGCACTGATTGGCTTGCTCTGCAGGCACCCAAGGCACTAGGCGCGACGCGGCGATTTTGCTGTCTTTTGGGCCTTTGTACGAGCTGAACCGGCGGCGGAGAGGCCAAGGCCCCGTGTGAGGTGCGCGAGTTGTGGAGGATGATGTCCCCCTGGTAGAGTGGGCGCGCTGCTGGACAGCCTGCAGCGCGCGTTTGCCTTGCGTCGTGTGGTGATCAGAAAAAAAAGCGACCAGAAACCAGATCCCGGCCCCAGCCCCCAGCGCGGTCGCAGCTGCGTCGACAGTGACGCTGCGCCTGTTTCTGCCGGTCGTGCGGACGCGTGAAAAGGAGTGGCACAGTAAAGCTTGCAGGCGTCGCCCTTACGACCCGCGCTCCAATCTGCGCAGTATGAAGATACCTGGTTGAGATTGGCGTCACGGCGTTGCGCGTTGCTTTGCCTGTTGAGCGAGCGTCACTTCCAGCCAGCTGTCACCCCCGACCGCGCGAAAAGCCTTCTCAATCCTCCTTCCAGAGCCAGTTATCTGGCGGCGCATGCAGCAATTACGCCAGCAGTCGGAAAGTTCACTATGAAGGGGTGCTTTGAAGGGAGCGGATGGAAAGTGGGCGCATAGCCATGGGCGAGATGGGGAGGTTGTTGTGTGATGAAGGGAGGAGGAGCGGCGAGCGACCGGACGAAGACGAAATAGCCAGCTGCACGTGCTATCTGCGCTAGACTTCTTCAGGCCGCGGTTGCCCGCCTGGATCCCAGCCATGCGCCGTGGCCTCTCTCCAGCTACGTACGCATGCCAGGCCTACACTGCTACCGCACGCGCGCCCGCGACGCTACTCTGCTCCTGACCCCGACTCCCCGCAACCGTCGCAGCTCGCGCATGAGGTAGCTTTGTACACCGGCTCGCGCGCCGAGGACCACGCATCACAATGGCGACCTCATCCACCTACCAGAGCTTGAGGGACAGGCAAGTCGGTAAGCTCTGGCAGCTACCGCGTGTGCGCAGCTTGCTCCAGGCTAACGCTGTTCAAAAGCATCTATCGAGAAGATCCTCAACCTGAACCACACCTCCGAGCAGAACGCCGACGAGCACCACGACCCCAACGCAAACGGCTTGCTGCCCAAGTCCACGCCGATACTGGATTCCAGCGGCCAGCCGATATGGAAGGTCCTTGTGTTCGACACCTTGGGCAGGGATGTCATCAGCAGTGTACTCCGCGTGAATGACCTGAGGAGCTGGGGAGTGACGATACACCTGTAGGTACAGCCAGTTTCCAGGAGCGGCGGCCTTCATTGTCATCCCTAGAGCTCGAACTGATGCTTGGCCGCAGAAACATCAACACGATCCGCCATTCAATTCCCGATGTGCCCGTCATCTACCTTGTCGAGCCGACAGCTCAGAACCTCGAGAGCATAACCTCCGACCTGGCGCGGGGCCTCTACTCGCCGGCCTACGTCAACTTCCTTTCCTCGATACCCCGACCTCTGCTCGAAGACTTTGCGGCGAAGACGGCCGAACATGGCACGTCGGAACATCTCTCGCAGATATTCGATCAGTACCTCAACTTCATCGTGAGCGAGCCGGATCTTTTCAGCTTGGGAATGGGCAAGGAGACATATTGGACGCTGAACAGTGCACAAGTGGCGGACGAGGTTCTCGATGCTGCTGTTGACCGCATAGTAAGCGGACTGTTCAGCGTCGTTGTGACCATGGGTTCGTGCTCCCATCCCACACGCGTTGGCGCCGCAAGGCTAACCTGAGCAGGCACAATCCCCATCATTCGCTGCCCGAAGGGCGGTGCTGCGGAAATGATCTCTGCCAAGCTGGACCGAAAACTCCGTGATCACATCCTTAACTCCAAGGACAACCTTTTCTCTGGCACCAACCAGAAGGCCTCGGCGACCGGGGCCGCTCCTTCCTCGAGGCCTGTCCTTGTCATCGTCGACCGAAACGTCGATTTGATTCCAATGCTGTCTCACTCTTGGACTTACCAATCTCTTGTCAACGACGTGCTGAAGATGCACCTTAATCGTATTACCGTGGAGCTACCGGCCGACGAAACGAACCCCGCTAGAGGCGTGACGAAGAAATCTTACGACCTGAACGCAACGGACTTTTTTTGGGCCAAGAATGCCGGCGCGCCTTTCCCCAATGTCGCCGAGGCCATTGATACGGAGTTGCAGCAATACAAGCAAGACTCGGATGAGATCACCAAGAAGACTGGCGCCACTTCCCTGGACGACCTCCAGAACGACGCCAGCGCATCGGTCAAGCAGCTCGGCGCTGCCATTACGCTTCTGCCAGAGCTCAGGGAGAGGAAGAGTCTATTAGACATGCACATGACTATCTTGACGGCTTTACTGAAGGCGATCAAGGACCGCCAACTCGATAATTACTTCCAACTCGAGGAGACCATCACGAAACAAACAAAACAGCAAGTTCTCGAGCTCATCAAAGACGCAGACAAGGGCAACGAACCACTCGACAAACTTCGTCTTTTCATCATCTGGTTCTTAAGCACGGAGCAGGAGGTATCTCGGGCCGACTTGGATCGCTTTGACGAAGCATTACGGTCGGCAGGCGCGGACACAACGTCCCTCGCCTATGTCAAGACGTAAGTATCTATTTTGTTCTCAAAAGAAAGCTGGCTTACGGTTTCAATAGCGTACGGGAGATCACGCGGATGACAATGATGTCGTCTGCGCCAGCCCAGCCTGCACAATCATCGGCGTCTAGTGATCTGTTCCGTGGCTTCAGCTCGATCTCCAACAGGCTCACGGACCGCTTTAAGGACGCCGGTCTAGGCTCGAACTTCGACAACCTCATCTCCGGCGTGAAGAATTTCCTTCCCGCAAACAAGGACCTTACGCTCACTAAGATTACTGAGTCTTTGATGGATCCGCAGAACGCGTCGTCGTCTGCGATTGCAAAGACTGAAAACTACCTTTACTTTGATCCCCGCAGCGCAAATGCACGCGGGACCATGCCGCCTGCAAGCCAGGCGCGGAACCAGCAGGGTGGCCTGAGCGGTGTTGGCCGTGGTATTGAGGCCAGTTTCGGGCAGCGGAGACAGGGGTTCAGCGAGGCAATTGTGTTTACTGTGGGCGGCGGCAGCATGGATGAGTACGGCAACTTGCAAGAGTGGGCTCAGCGAACAAGCGGCACTGGCGCGCCGGGCACTGGGCCCAGGCGACGGGTAGTGTACGGGAGCACGGAGCTGGTCAACGCGGAGGACTTCATCAACAGCGAGCTGGCAAAGCTGGGCAGAGAGAGCACGTAGACACGAGGATGAGTGTTTGATTGCGGTGGCAGGCTTAAAAGTATCTAATGCAAATGGCGGGCGCGGACAAAGCGTCTAAAACGCGGAGCCGTGCAAGTGCAGTGCCAAGTGCATGTGTGTAACGCAGTCAGTGAGGGCCGCGCGACTCGGATGTTGGGGCGCGCGTGCTGGGGTGCAGCTCTCTTACGCGACGATGCGGGCAGCACTGCCAGCTCACGCACCCACAGCTCGGCCTGGGCTTCTCGAAGATTCGCGCTGACCGGTCAGGCTGGGACGTCTAGGCCGGACAGCGTCGTGCAGGGCCGCGAGAAGCAGCTTGGCCGTTGCAGTCTCGTGATGGGCGGCGATGAAGTGACATTCCCCGTCGCCATCCCGCTGCGCTCCCGCTATGACATGATTTGCTAAGCCGAAACGTCGAGGGTGATTTCTCTACAGGCAGAACACCAACCTCGCCCAACCCACCCGCCACCCTCCCTCCACCCACCATGGCCCCTCCTCGTCGGGCCATTGTCAGACGGCGCAGGCGCGATGCTGAGGAGGCTACCGAAGATGAGCGCGGAGACTCGCAGAGCGAGGCTTCGTTCTTAAGCGACGAAGATGCCGACGCCGATGCCAGCGACCTCAGCGAGAGCGAGTCTGTCGCCACGAGGAACGGGGCCCCGCGCCCGCCGAACGGCCAGGCCACGGCGCCTCCCGCTGCCACGACCTCTGCGCCAATGACCGACACCGAGGCAATGATGAACGGGCTAAAGATATCGCACGAGGCCGCCGCCGTCGAGTTCGACACCATGTCTGCCGGCCCCGTCGTACCGGACGCGCCTGCCCAACAGGCTCCCGACACCTTCCAAGCAGGCCCCGCGAAGCAGGAGACATTGGCGGAGCGCCGGCGGCGCGAGCACGAGGAGTACAAGAAGAAGCGGGACGAGGATCCGGCCTTCATTCCCAACCGCGGCGCCTTCTTCATGCACGACCACCGCTCGCACGGCGCCGGCTCCAACGGCTTCAAGCCCTACGGCAGAGGACGTGGCCGCGGACGGGGTGTTGTCGGCGGCCCGTACTCTCCTGCAGGGTACGTCATCTCACCTTCCACTTGTTCCCCAACCATGAGGCCTGTATTTCGCTAACTGAACTTCAGCATCATGGCTCGCGAAGAGGCCGCAACCAGCGCTCCCTGGACGCATGACCTGCACGAGACACTCGAAGGGCCCGCCCAGCAGCAACGCTCCTCGCATCAGCACACCGACTACTCGACAAACCCGTCCGCCAATGACTCACAATTGTCGAAGCCACCAGCTCCCAACGCCAAGACGCCCCCGGTCAAGTCGTTCTCGTCAACGAAACTGGTTGGCAACGCCCGGGTCCGGCTATACATCCCCGGAATGGAGGCTCCGATACACTTCGCCGGCGTTCCCATCAAGGAATACACCAAGCTCCCTAACCATCGTCCGCCGCTTCGTCGAGACAAGCCCGTCCGCATATCGCTACCTGACCAGCCGCCCCGCTACATATTCCCTGCCACGGAACGTTCATTTATCTTCATCCCACGCGCATTACGTCCGAACCAGCAGGGCTTTGGTAGAGGAAGAGGTCGTTTTGGTTCATATGGAGGCTTCTCGAGCAGAAGGACGAGCGCATATGGAGGGAGTGTGTACACGCCGAGCGTGCTGAGTCGGCGGTCCTCTCTGGCACGGGACTATCGTGCCGACGGCCTGGTTTCTCCCGCGGGATCCATCATGTCGAGGCCACCGGGTGGACCCGTTGACAACAGGCCAGTCGTTCGTTTACCTCCCGGGAGTCAGCCGTTCCCCGGGTCCGGGCCGCCCAGCCATCCCCCATCGGTTCAAGGAGGCGCCACACCGGTCGTTAACATGGCGCCTCCACCAGGTGCTCATATGCAGCAAAGACCGCAGTTCAGAGAAAACTGGGGAGGCCCTCTGCCAATGCATCAGCCGAAGCCCCAGAAGACGGTCTCTGTTGCAGGCATCGAATCGCCCGCCAACCTTGCCGTCCATGCGCCCCAGCAACAAGAGCAACTACCTTTCCACCAGCAGGTGCCGCATCACGTTAACGGCGTACCCCAGCCGGGTTATCCTTCAAATGTCTCTACCGGGACGCCTCTATCGAACATCCCCGAGCGCGGTGTCCAAGCACAACCCTTCCAAACATTCCAGCCGGGCTACGCGCCTCAAGGGTTTGCACCACCGACATACTACTATCCTCCGGCTGCTGGAGCACCGCAGTACCCGGCTGGCGCGGTTGTTCCCATGTACATGCCGAACCCCCAGCAGGGCGCCTACGCTGTACCTGCAATGGCCAACACAATGCCTGCCCCTAATGCTCAGGTCACAGCCGCGCAAGGGCAGATGGTAGCGCACGAGCAGAATGGCATGGTGTATTACTTCGACCCGTCCCAAATTTACGCACCTGCCGAGGGTTATGCGCCACCAAGCTACACTGTACCCGGAATGGGCGGCATGATGACGCCCAGCCCAGATGGTTATTACTACCCACAAATGCCGCAGGGTGGAATGGTCTACTATCCCACCCAATGAGATGGCTGGGTTCGGCCGTAGCTTGGGTCTCTCCGGTCCTTGTCGACCATCTTCACTTCAGTTTGCGGCGCCGGAGCTCTAGTTCTGGTGTTATCTTTCATTCCGTCTCCAACTCCCTTCATCCCGATATCCACAAAAATTTACCCCTTCACACTTAGTCCTTCCCGCGCTGGCGGGATGTCGCACCTCCTAATGCTCTGGGTTTTCTTCCATAAATCATATACATGCTCGGGTCTGGCCCTCCATCTTTCTTAGCACTACCCAAAGATGCCCCTTACTTCTCCCCTTCTTCTTGTGTTTGCAACAGGGTCTGTTTTGCGGGTTTCGGCAGCACCATGATTCATTCTAACCCGTTCACTGCAGCTCTCAGCGTAGGGCCAAACATCTCACACTCACTCCCTTTCATTGTGTTGTACTATTGCGAAAAAATGGTCCATTTCTTGCGGGATTCTCGTTTCTTGGAGCAGCGAGCGATGGAGCACAGGCGATTTGGGTCAGGCAGGTGTTGATTGATTGATGCAGTCGAGTCTTTTCGTGCTTCTTTTACTTTGCTTTTGAAATCGGTTGGCAAGCAAGCATTTCATGCGTGATCAGCCAGCTTTTTACGACGGTTTGGGAGGCGGAATGGTGGCTTTTTTTCCCTGGACAATTGAGAGACCCAAGCATACGTGCTGAAAGTGTGCCGTGATAGCTTCCGGTGATTTATTTTTCTATGTTTCTAGTGAAGGTCTATTATTAACGCGGCTGATCACGGCGATCCTTGGGCGCTGCCACGCTCCCGCGGCGGATTATTACTGAACGTGCTTGTGGGCGGCGCGGCGGAGAGGTTGGCTAGCCCCGGCACATGGCTGGCTGGGTCCCATCCCAGAACACCACGATGGCCAACGTCAGCGAAGCGGTGAAGGATGGCAGGCAGCCGTCGCGGCAATGTTTCTACATTCGCGCATTCGCAAAGTGGCAATCAGGAATCGGTAACCGGATGGTTGCATGTCCGTGTCCGTTCCGCGGAATTCCGCGGGGAAGCATGTGGTTGTTGTGTAAACATGGCGGGGGGCTAATGACGACGGGAGCGAGTAATCCATCCGTAGCGGAGCAGACAGGCAAGGCGCAGCCAAGCCCCGCGGTAAGGCTGAACTTTGAGTACAATGTTGCTTTGTTGCTGCGGATGACCTGGGGGCATTGCTGACTGCTCGGCGGCGCGTGGCTGGTGTCACGATACGAAGAAAAACAGGTAGCCTCAGTCCCGCTTGTTCCGAGCCGCAACAGCCTCTGGCACATATAATTACGTTCAAAAAAGAAGAAAGGTCGAGGTAGCGTGTCCCCTAGCCCCGAGTCCAAGCTCCCTGCGCCGAGCTCGAGCTTCCTTCATCCTGCTTTCCCGCCGTTCTACGCACCCCTTCCCGCCCCGACCGGCCCATCCCTACTGCCTGCACGACCACCCGCCCGGCGCACGCCCGTAGTCATCAACCTCCCGCTCTCCCTGCTCCCTGTCCCGCTTTCTATCTGCAACCTGTCTCCCAGAGCTTAAAGCTGCGTCCAACCCACTGTGACGCAGTGCCCGTCGTTCCACTCAGCAATCAATCGGCTTATGACGATGCTTGTTGCCCATTAATTTCCACCAACACCACGCCTGCCGCATCACTTCCTCGGACAAATCTGCTGAGCATCCGCTAGCCCACCCCCATATCATTACTACGAATAAAGACCCTACAACACCCCTTACCCCGAGAAACATTCGCCAGGCGCGCACTCTGAAAACATGGCGGGAATGGAACAGCTGCAAATCCACAGCAAGGTATACGCCCAAGCTCGCAGATGGCGGAAGATTGAGGCTAACACGGCTCCAGTCGTACCTGGTGCGCTGGATCAATGTGCCTGCTATGCACACAATCTCGTGGAGCATTCAGCCGCACAAGAAGTCCGTGAACTTTGGCATCTTCAAACACCCAGGCACCAAGAACGGCGAAACCCCCAATCTCCCCTCCACCGCCAGCGCCGGCCTCGACACTCCTCAGACGGCCGCCGGCGTCGAAGCCGCTGCAGGACGACCCCGCGGCTCGTCGATAGGCGCCAACGGGCCTGGCGCAAACGCGTCGCGCAACGACAGGACACTCGTGGTGGAAAAGCTGCAGGGTATAGGCCTTAAACCGGTGGCATGGACCGGGAAATGCGAGGCGGACAAAGTGTCAATGGGCCGCTATGACGTGCCCGAGGGCGAAGGGGGCATGTATGGCCTGGTCTTTGACAACACATTCTCAAAGCAGGTGTCCAAGACGGCCACGTTCGTGCTCATGACGCACCCCACCAATGCGGCGCCCAAGTCGGGCCACCATCTGCACTTTTCGACAGCCGTCGGTGGCAGCGCCAGCCCGAGCCTGCCTCCTGGCGACTTCGGAGAGTCGACGGACGATCTGGCACAGGAGCCTATGGTTGCAGCCGACCCGAGACCCCGGTCGCGTCACGTTGCGGAGGCTACGACACCAGGCGGGTCGCTTTTCTACACGGGCGTTTTGTTGAAGAAGAGGAGGAAGAGGAATCAGGGATACGCGCGCCGCTTCTTCTCGCTGGATTTCACGTCGTCGACATTGTCCTACTACCAGAGCCGCAGCTCCTCGGCCCTGAGAGGTGCCATTCCACTGTCGTTGGCCGCCATTGCAGCGGACGAGAAGACGAGGGAAATCTCGGTCGATTCGGGAGCCGAAATTTGGCATCTGAAGGCGAACAACCAGAAAGATTTCGATTCTTGGAAGGACGCGCTAGAGCGGGCATCAAGCCAAGCGGGGAGCACGGAACCTGTGGAAGAAACCCAGGCCGAAGATTACAACTGGCCGACTTCAGCGAAACCCGGTTCTGAAGAAGACGAGCGGGCCTGGGGTCGGATTGAGGCTCTGGTTGGACGTGTCTCCGGCATCAGGGACGCTGTGCGGAGATTAGCAAAAGATACTGATGCCAAGTCCGCCTCCCCCTCCCCAGTACCGTCTGGCGCAAGCAGCATCAAGGGCGGCATCAGCACAGTTGTAAGCCCGGCCGAGTCGACAGAATCTGGAGACTATTTCAAGGACGATGACGCGCGTTCGGAGCGCAAGACATCTGGATTCTGGAAGAGGAAGTCCAGTGCAAACAGGAAAAGTGTCTCATCAGGGACCGGTCCCGCGCCCTCGAGTGTTCCACCCGTCCCGCCGCTTCCCGGTTCGCCAGCTGCAACCCTAGATGTTCCCAAGGTTCGCACTACGGCCTCATCCGTTACGGATGAAAGTATCCACGAACACGTTCTGGCTATTCTCCGTGACCTTGATTCTGTTGTCTCAGAGTCCTCAAGCCTTCTGGCACAGACTCGTCACAAACGTACCTCTACCTCATCGGTCAAAAATGCAGCTGCACCTAGGAAGAGTATCGATTCCATGTCGTCTGACGAATTCTTCGACGCGGATGCTGGAGAAGACGAGCCGGGGCAATCTAAACTTCTCACCATCCGCCGAGACAGCAACGACGACGCGGGTGATAGGAATGAAGACGTTTCCGATGGCGAGTCCGAAGCAAGCAGCGAAGGCGAGGCCATTGGAGCTTTCGATCGTGCTGGCCGCGAAGGTCAGCCGGGTCTTTTCCCACCAAAGCCGAAAGCTCTTACTCCGTTGCCGCTGGACAAAGTTGCCCGCCGCACCACGGTTCCTGCAACAAAGGTCGCCCCTCCAAGCCTAATCGCCTTCCTCCGCAAGAATGTCGGCAAGGATCTCTCCACGATTGCTATGCCAGTGTCTGCCAACGAGCCCACCAGTCTGGTCCAGCGCATCGCCGAGCAGATGGAGTACTCTGAGCTCATTGACTCCGCCGTCAACGCCCCAGCCGGCGACGGTTCCCGAATCCTTTACATCATGGCCTTCGCCATCTCGTCCTTCTCCAACGCGCGCGTCAAGGAACGCGCCGTCCGCAAGCCCTTCAACCCTATGCTCGGCGAGACGTTCGAGCTCGTCCGCGAAGACAAGGGGTTCCGCTTCCTCGCCGAGAAAGTGTCGCATCGCCCCGTGCGCATGGCCTGCCAGGCTGAAGCAAAGGAATGGACCTTCCTGCAGTCGCCCATGCCCGTGCAGAAATTCTGGGGCAAGTCCGCCGAACTCAACACCGACGGCCGCGCGCGCGTCTTCCTGCACAACCCAGACCCCAGCAGCAATGGCGAGCACTACAGTTGGACCATCGCCACATCCTTCCTGCGCAACATCATCGCCGGCGAGAAGTACGTCGAGCCCGTCGGCACCATGACGGTCGTCAACGAAACCACAGGCGCCAAGGCCGTCGCCACCTTCAAAGCCGGCGGCATGTTCGCCGGCCGCAGCGAGGAAGTCAGCGTCCAGGCCTTCGCCCCACCGGATCAAGGCGGCGCGCAGCTCTCGCTCGGCCTGGCCGGCAAATGGACGAGCGAGCTGCTCTTCACCAAAGACGGCGCCCCGACCAAGCAGGCGGCATGGCGCGCAGGCGCCCTCGTCGACAGCCCGGAGAAGCGGTACGGCTTCACGGCTTTCGCGGCAAGCCTGAACGAGATCACGAAGGTGGAGGAGGGCAAGATCGCGGCGACGGACGCGCGGCTGCGGGCGGATCAGCGCGCGGTGGAGGAGGGGGATTTGGACAAGGCGGAGGCGCTGAAGGCGAAGCTGGAGGAGGCGCAGAGGGCGAGGAGGAAGGTGATGGAGGAGAAGGGGGAGCAGTGGGCGCCCAGGTGGTTCGTGAAAGTGGCGGGTGGGGAGAGCGAGGGAGAGGAGAGTGGTGGCGGTGGGGAGGAGGAGTGGAGGCTGAAGATTGGGAAGGATGGGTATTGGGAGGAGAGGGCGAAGGGAGAGTGGACGGGCGTGGTGGATGTTTTGGGAATTTGAGGGTGCTGCTGCTGCGCGACTGAATGATGGGGGAGGGGTGGGGTGGTGGGGGCTGAATACCAGATGTTGTACTAGAGCGGGAATTCTTTACTTTTTTTTTTTAAAATTAAAGAGTATTCTTTTTCTTTATCGCTCCTTTCTGTTAACTGAGAGGGAGGGTTTACGTGTGTTTCGCCTTGGTTTGGTGGATTTCCTCGTGGCACCTGACTATATTGCGCACGAGCCTCTAGTAGAGTTCTTCATGGTATAGTTGCTCCGACCGTGTGCAGGATTCACGGGTCAGGTTTTGGTCGTAACAAACGGTGGTGAGTCAGTCTGTCAGCAGCGCTTTCGTGGGTGCTGTCGGTTGTACTGGAGGGGAGAGGTTTCCAGCGATTAAGAGAACGATAGAAACTAGACCTGCGGGTCACAGTAATGAAGGTCTAAGTAGAGGGCCATCGCCATCGTTTGTCTGGATCTTGTTACATGGGGCCAAGAGGGGTTGTAATAAGTAGGTGTATTGCGGCTTCGTGTGGGAGTAGGATAAACAAACTGTGGACGCTAACCACAAAAAAGGAGCGGAAAGTTTGCAGAGCTACTCAAAGGCATCTAGCTAATAAGTAATGGAATTGATCCTCAGTCGTTAAGTACTAAGACTGAAGCGCAGTGATGCTGTACGAGCGATTGTGAATACCAGATATGCCTGATACCTAGCAGAATAACGCAGCGGTGCAGCCTTCCATAGCCAAATGATGGTAAACTAGCTAAATGCTAATTCGGTGCCGCATTAATGCTAAATGTTGAGCTAACAAGACGGCGTGCGTTACTTGGCCAAGCTAAAGGCGCAGATGCATAAATGCCAAACATAGCAGACGACATCGCCAGGCTTCCATAGAATTCAAGCTAGGCCGCCTATTGGTTCAACAGGAGCCGATCAAGGGTCGTTCACACACATAGATTTCTTGGGTAGAAGAGTGTCCCAACGGACGCTCCAGTGGAACCGTCTCTGCAGTCAGCTCCAAATGGAGAGTTAAGCCCCATTCTGCAGAGCGAGGCTCGCGTATCATTTTGCTCTCTAATGGATAGCCCGCTCCAAGACTTCTCGTGCATGTAGAAATCATACGCCCGTGAGAAAAAAAGGAAAAAAGAGGGGAATTCTCGTTGCTCAACAGTGGCTGGCAAACCATACTGTAGACGTCATTGCCCCTTCTCGTCCACGTGTCATGGGGTTAGTGGATGAGGTGCAGCCATAGATACAGGGAATCTATAGGTAACATAACAAGCGCCATGCATGCGGGCGTGGAAAACCGATGTGGCTGCTCGTAATCCAATACATCTGCCCCGACTTGAACGCACCCTACTCATTCCATCCTTGTCTCAAGCTCATCCTAGCCAGCGATTTTGTTTGGCGGCTAAATCCACCTTGGTAGTGTGCGTTTGAGTGGCTCGATTTAGGGTGCTGTAAGTGATGAAAAATGTTCAATCGCGGTCAGCTCCACTGGTAGACTCCTAGCCATGCACAGCGCAGCCGACTGACGTTAACAAACAGTAATCTCTTAAATCCGCCGCGTCGTGCTGTAAATTTAGAGGTAGAGAAGCACAAGCGTTCCGTGGCAGTCAGCGACGGCCATCACATCCCCATTTACGTCTTCGCGAAAAGAAAAGAAAAAAGGGAGTGTCGGACAGAACAAGTCACCCTTCTTTTTGTTTCGGAAAGGCGGGAGTAAGACTGTCCAACTTGGCTGAGGGTGAGATGTGGGGGTTTGCGCTAGTCCAGCAATGGAAGTTGCAAGGACTACTTTAGCTGCATTGGGAATTTTCGAGTGCCGGTGATCCACCAGGAGACGAGAAACTTCGGTCCCATTTCCGAGGCTGCACTGGCCCATTGATAGAGAATCACAAAGCTCGCATGGCGGGAATCTTCGCTTTGCACGATCCGTAAAGTGTTGCCGCCATAGTATATATATAAAAATAAAAAATAAAAAAAAGCCGCCTTTCAACGAGGCAAGAAGCATTCAATATTTTCCCTTCGGATGCATGGATTCTTCCTTACAGGTTGGCTTCTCATGCTCCTCATTCACACGAGGTACTTTGAAAGACCAGCCTCTGCAGGGCCAGACACCTTACGAGCGATTCGCCTCCCCTTCACCCTGACCCCCTTCCAAATAAACAGCCTTCACCGCAAACATACCCCCCGTTACCACGCTCTCCATGGCTCACCTCCGCGCCACCACAACGCTCTTATAAACTGCCCACACCTGCGCCTTCTCCTCCTCGGGCAAGTATTTCTCCAGCTTCTAGCAGCATGTTATTCCAGATCGTGCCACCCACACTAACCACCAACCACGCGTCGGCTTGTTTCTCGCCGCGCAAGGGGGAGAAAACAAACCTCAATACTCGCCGCGGCCCCCAGATTCACCCTATCTGGTGGGCGGGGGTTTGGGGGCCAGAAGTTTGCGAGTGAGGATCAAGGGGGTGCGACTCTGTGTGCTCTGGGCCCCGGCTTTTCTCGCTTTCTTGAAGGCCGTGCTAAGGTTGGCCGCGGATAAGGTGAGATGGCATGATTTTGGCATGACGGGTAAAAGCTCTTCCCGTCTGGCTGCTATGGTACACCATCATAATGAAGTGTACAAGTCCATAACAATAAATTGGTAGCAACAGACGCGGAGTTACGTTTGTGAAAGAAATTGGTATTAAATGAAAATGTGACTTCGCAGAATCGCTGGCGTTCCCTTCCCAAGCGATATATCCAGCATCCATATCATGCCCAATGACAACAAAGAAAGCAAATTATGCCAAAAAAAAAAAAAAAACACATCGTAGACAAAGACTTTGATAAAGCAACGTAAAGAAATCGTGGGTATCCGATTGTTCGCAGGAGTGATGTTGGGTATATGTCGATTGGGGTGTTCCGGAAGAGAGGTTCTGAAGAGAGCGTGTATGTGCGGTGCTGTTGCGCTTCTTTCCATGCCGACCAGGCCGTCTGAGAGATGGTGTTCAGACATTCGACACGTTACGAGTTTTTCTCCCTTCGCGGAAGGATTTGAAAAGTGTCCAGAGGGATACGATGATCATTATGGCGGTGACGAAGCCGAGGAAGCAGAGAAGCATCTGAAGAATGTAATTCATGGTGAACGGCGTCTGCTCTATAAATTAGTCTCTTTCAGAAGCGCAGGGGTTGTGATGTGATCCATACAAATGGCTGATGGTGATTTTGTTGTTGGGTCGTGGAGTGAGGTGCTGTTAGATCGTAGAGTGGAGTCGAGTCTGCCTTGTGAATTGGAAGTGTATTTCCCTGGAAGTTCTTGTACTTTATATGTGTCCTAGGAAGGTGAGGCTAATCCCAGATATATATAACAGCGCTTATAAATAGAAAAAGCTTAGCTGTGTAGAGTACGAAGTCCCGCATCATAGGGCTGGTCGTAAAACGGTTTAGTCCCGGAGCTCTCGTGCGCCTCTTCCAGCAGACCCGTTGTGTGCTCAGCTGGCATTGTGGGTGCCTATGGGATGGTACCATTGCGCACTGATGGAATGTAAGTCATGATACTCCTTGCGCGGACGTAGGCGATCAGGATTCGCGCCGTCGCGCGCGTCTTCAGTACGCCTCCTCTTTCGCTTCTCCTTGCCGTATACAAGTCCCCTAAATATGTAGCTTATTGTGCATCTAGTTTGCGTGTCGCACCAGGTATCTGTAAGAAACAGGAGAGCATGTAAGTATACGTAGGTTGTATTGTATCCAAACACTATCTATGGTGTTGAAGAACGAAGGGCCAGATGTAGTATTGTCCCAAAAGGGATAATGGACAGACCTATTTAGGCTTAGCTCCACGCTTGTGTAGGTAGTATAGTCTTCTACTTTTTCATTGGTCCATTCGAGGACCAAAATCCATCAGGATTCAACATAGGAACGTCAAATCTTACAACAAACCAATAATAGATCACGTCGAGTGTGGCGACAGGCTTGTGGCGGGAACTATTTTGGCCTTTTCCCTATCCCACAGTTTTCACACTGACCGTTGTTTGATCTCTAACCCCTCTAAGGGCCTCTGTCAGAGTACCGTGAAGAACTGCGCCACGTCGACGCGTCGGTTTCGTATATGCATATTACAAGTGACCCGCGCTGTAAAGCCACATCAAAGATATCCACCTTGCGCATTCACAAGTAGCGCCACAGCCAGCGGATGATGCCGTGTCGACTGACTGCTAAACGCCACAACGCCCCTTTCAAGCAAGAACAACCGGCCTTTTGCCCTATATAGAATTTCTCCGCGTCGGGAGGCTTGTTACTTGGATTTTGCATTACACCTGGCATTTAAAATGGCCTGAGTTTTGTTCTGCACTGCCCGCACTAGAGTTTCAGTTTTCTCTTGCTTGGAGGACACAATAGGTAGAGTCTTCTATACAGATCCTACGGAGTCTGTGATTATGTATAGAAGCAAATCCATCTACTCCGCTAAACTTTCACTCCTTTTCACAAGCTCTACGGGTAGAGAGCCGCCAGAATAGAAAAAAAGACAGAGGCCATGATTCTAGACGCTACTTCAACTTGTTTTAGAGCGTTGTTAAAAGGGACATGGTGTTCTCGAAGATAAGGCAAGAAGGTGGAGCTCGCGTCTAAGCGTTCCGACACTTGTCCGGCCATTCCAAATCGGGACACCGTGTCTCAGAGCACCGAGCACCTCCAGCCACAGTTTGCCTACGGGGAATAGAACGGGCCGAGTATAGAACTCCGGACGAAAGTTTTCGGAATAGAACTCCACGGCCGGGAGCTATTCTTAGTCTCGGCTGCAGCTTGCGGATCAACTCTCCTGTCGGCTGGTCTCGGCGGATGGAAAAGGGGATTATTTTGATCATTCATGTTCCGCAGCCTTTACACCACTCAGAAAACCACCCAGTCAGAAGATCCTAGTATTATCAAGCTAGGAACATAAACAACGTCAAGCAAAAGGAAAGTAGATGAAGCACAATGTACGATTCAAACCCGGCGCGGCAGATGTTTTGCAATGGCATGGATGATAGTCGTCCAATCTGCTCGCACTGCGGTGGGGCTGAGATTCATGAAGACATCATAATCCATCTAATCTCATCCCTCTTGAAACCATCACCAGCCACCTCGTTGAGTGCTGCATGCACTGCCTTTTTCTCCCACATCGGAATCGCTTGGTTGCGCCACAACGACAAATAGTCCTTTGACGTAACCACCGCACCCTCTTTAAGGAGTAACCGAACGACGTCCAGAGTCGAGTGAGTTCGCGAACAAGCAGCCGTGAGCGGAGTCTCATTTGAGTTGTTTTTTCCGGTTTGTGCGAGCGCCATGCTTGAGATGGAGGTGCAGGATTGCTATGGTAACCTGTGCCGGACCCTGGGCATGGCACACTTCGAGCAGTGCAGTGTTGCCATATTTCGTCTTTGCATTGATAGCAGCCCTATAGTCCAGCACCGTCTTGACCATTTCCACATTGACGTGGGTAGCTAGATGGATTGGTCTTTCAGCTCGCTCGTTCTCGGCTGAAGCGGCGTCCGCTGCGACATCGCAGGAGAGTCAAAAATAGACTGGTGTCGATCGATAAGTGTTTGGGTCACTTCCACATGGCCCTCACTTGCCGCATAGTGGAGTGGACGCCAACATTGCCGAGAAGGGGCATCCGCATCGACTGCCAGATCCAGTAGTACGCTTGCTATGTCCTTCTGACCATGTTTCGCTGCGTAATGTAGAGGCCGCATACCCTGCGAATCGGCGGCCTCGGGAAAAGTTCCGGCGTCCAAAAGAAGTCGTGCTACCTGGAAGTGCCCGAATTGGCAAGAGAGGTGGAGTGGGGTTTGTCCAAACTTGTTTTTTGCGTTGATATCGCAGTTCTTCTTTCCAACGAGTGTTTTGACAGCTTTTGCATGTCCCTTGGCTGCCATGTAGTGGAGAGGAACGGTCCCAGTCTCGTCTGTTAGAAGAAAGTTTGCCCTGATAGAAAGGAGGAACTCAGCTGCATCCTCAGAAGCAACATGCAGTGCCGTTTTCCCAAGGTTTTCTCGAGCTTCCACGTTGGCGCCTTGTTGAATAAGGGCCCGGATAATGTCTACATGGCCATGTTCAGAACTATAGTGCAAGAGTGAGTCATGGCAGCCTCCGTGATGCCTATAGCTTGACTTCCGTAGAAGCCGTTGAAGCCCGTCTGTATTTCTTTCTTCAAGGTCGTTGTGTGTGATACCAGCGGCGGGAGAGTAGCTGGAATCCCCTCTTTGGCCATATACATGCTGCGAAAGCAACGCATTACCGCGTGAAAGTGCTCGACAGAGATGACCAGTCATGTTTTGACGGCGGCTGGGAAGGGGGTTTTGGTGCAAAGAGTCCCTGCCTTCGCCTTGAACCTTTTATTGATGTTCGCGAACATGGACTGGAGAGACCAAAGCGCCATAAGAACCCGTACTGCCACGATCCAACAATATTTGCGTGGGGAGCTGGCCCGGGGAAGAAGCTAAGAGTTATCTTTGGACGTCTTCCTGTAGATGACTGTCCCGTTGCTCTTCGGTATAGAGGGAAATGATGGAGAACTCTTCTTCCGGTGAATCCATCGACGCCTGCTCATGGCCGTTCGGAATCAAGCGCCCACTGTCGGTACCGTGCACCTTTTGGAAGTTCTCGGATTGGGTCTTGTTATGCAAGACCCAGCCATTAGCAATGAAATCGCAGGCTGGTGACACAACAAATTAGACTTAGTCTCACAGAATTATGGCATTCATAAGAACACCCAACATCGAAATGTGACTGTCAAGGTTCCTTTGACATTGATGGAATTCTTGTTCGCTGAAGAGGTGCCTGATCCTTCCGCGGACGGATCCGATCTTGACACGCTGGACATGGTTGCAGGAATATGCAACCAAATATTGACAGCTACCCAGTGCCATTTCCAGATTAGTCGCTACACCTGATGTCAGGTTCTGCGAAAGTTTGAGTACAGACTCCAGCCCAGATGTTGTTGCCTTTATCGTTCCGAGTTTGACCATCATCAGGCTGATTTCGTTGTCAGCCCTTTGATAGCTGCCGAAGACTTCGTGAATACTTTTCGAGGCCTTGGGGACAACTGCCTGCGGGCTTAGCTGACTTTCAAGTTATTGAATGATTACCTCGTTAATTCCACAAGGCTGAGATCTGAATTCAAAAGAGTCACACAACAGGCACGCATTAAGCAAGACATCTAAGCTGAATGGATAGATTAGCTGTGTAAAATACAAGGCATCTATATTGTTCGTCGCCAGTTCTTAGCTTGATGCCGCCTGTTGCTCGAGCTCAAACTATAGTTTCTGAAAAGAAGACAAGTCCGTGATTTCTCACTTCAGAGACCTTTGAGAAGCTGGCAACTCGAAAGCCTCCACGTCTCTGTTATTCAGTAATTGTATGCCTGAATCGCCATCCCGGTGCGCTGAGCCGTACAGGCTGATTATTTCACCAATCGTATCGCTTCCTGTGGTCGTTTCGTTGAACTTCCTGTTCGGAAAGGAACGAGGCCTCGTAGAAATGATAGCTGAGATATCTTGACAGTATCCTGGGAGGTAGTTGGAGGTATTTGGTTCCTTGCTCGTTGGGCGGGGTCTTGAGTTGTGAATAGAGTCCGGAAAGATCTATTGTAAGTCCCAGTAAGCCCCACTATATCTGCTGCAAAACGACCGGTATTCATATAGAGGCGCCAGGGAAAATAATACTTGGCAATGATAGCATCATTAAAGTCGATTGGTGAAAAAGTGATGCGGGTTGGTCTGCAACGAAAAAGGCAAAAAGATGCGACCATCCGTTGGAATGACCCAGAGCAACGGTACGGTGTCTGAAACCGTGTAACGCCAGGATATCCATGTAACGTCCTTGTGTCCCTGCCTGATGAAAATAAAAATATCCCTTATCCCTTGCTGCACCTGGCTGGGCGCTTCCACTCTTCAGCTAACCTCGGGCACCCCTCCCTTCCCGTTCGCAAATGCGTCCTCTACCGCGGGTTTGCTCGATTGTTGCCTTCTCTGCTGACCCTGTTCACAGAGTGTGGGGTTCCCATCGTTCTTGTGTCGACTAAAGGTGGTGCTCAGACTTTCGAAACCGAGATTTTTTCCCGGCGTGCAGAAGAGTAAAACTTTGCCATGGCGGCGCCGCCAATCAGGACGAAAACAAGGATGACGAAGACGATAATAAGCTTTGCGAAGGTTTCCATGGTGGACTGCATGCTCTTGTGATTAGTCTCATTCGGAAGAGCCGGGGTTGTGATGCATACAAGTGGCTAGTGGTGGTGGTGGTGGTGGTGGTGGTGGTGGTTCGTGTCAGGTCGTAGAGTGAGGTCGACTCGGTTTCTCTACGAGGGTTTCCTGCACCTTATATGTGATTGAGAGCAATCCCAGAATACACGAAACATGCATCTCCTGGCATAGCGGCGCGTCTGTGCCGTGAAAGCCAATGGAATGAGCTTTAACTGCGTCGACGATGTGATAGGGCTGGCAGTAAAAAGCTTAGTCTCTGGCTATCAGCTGTTTACGAGCTGTAACGCTTCCGACTTTCCTGGTTCGGACACGAGGTCTCCGCCTCCACCCGGCAGATCTCTTGCCTACTCGGATGATGCCCAGGAACGCCAATCTTAAATGTGCAAGCAAGCCAATGACAGACGACGTTGAGTGTGGCTATGGCAAAAACTGCTGTAAACCTTGTCTTCCCCATGCGGGGCATCGAGGGCTGCGCCACGCCGACGCGTCGTTTCGCAGACCACTTTTCGTATTCGTACGACATATGGTCCACAACACCGCTAACAGCAAGACATCCACCTTGGGCACACCTTGGGCACTCACCGAATAGCGCCACAAACAGCGGAGCATGATGTCCGTATCGGCTGACTGTCGGACGCTACAACGCCCTTTAAAGCAAGCGTGACCAGCTTTTACCCCATCCAAAATCCTTCCCACCACATACTACTGCACTTTTGTGAATCCGAAGACTTTTTTTTTCCTACGAATGACCAAAACAAAAAATTGGCGGGGACTATTGCTGGAGAAGTAAACCGATGGGAAACTCGGATCTCATCACTTAACCCAAAACGCTCTTCATTCAAACTACCCACGCTGAAAATTACTAGTTAGGTCTATACGCAAAATCACAGATCGTATGCAATGTGTACGACAGCTTTCTATTTTCCGCATGCCCATTTTGCCAGACAAGAAACCATTCCCCGCAACGAACCTCCAATCCCAACTCCCCCCTCAAACCCTGATCCACCTCCCCATCCAGCGCCGATTCACCTCCTTCGCCTCGTCCACACACCCCAACTCCAACAACACCTGCACCGCCCCCCTCACCGCCGAATGCAGCGCCGAGCTCACCCATGCATGCGTCGGCGCCGTATGCTCCCCCACAAAAACCGTCCCAAACTCCACCCTATGATACGCCGGGATATACAACCTATGCTGCCCCACATCCGGCCTCGCCCACGCCGCCCCCGCAAACCCATCCATCCCCCAGCACAACCGCTCGTACTCCCCCGAGTACGCCTCCCTCGCCTCCTCCCCATGCAGCGCCACCACCGCCTCCAGCGCCATGCGCACGTGCTCCTCCTCGGACACGCTCGCGAACCGATCCGCCCAGTCGCCGCCGCGGTAGTGGATCAGCACGCCGGGGCGGTCGGGCGACGAGTCGTTCAGGCCGTAGACGGGGTAGTAGAGGGCGCCGATGGGGGCTTGGGGCGGGGTGCTGTAGCCGCCGAGGATGGGGGAGGGGCCGCGCTGCCAGAAGCGGGTGCGGAAGAGGAGGGCGAGCTTGCAGGCGGATTTGAAGCGGAGGCCTGGTTCGCCGAGGGCGCGGGAGAGGGGGGCGGGGAAGGGGGGGAGGGACATGAAGCGCGTCATGGTGAAGGGGATGGCGAGGATGGTGTAATCGTAGGTGGCGGAGGTGGGGGTGTGGTTGGTGGGAGAGGAGTGCCAGGAGAGGCGGGTGCGGTTGTGCTGGCCGGTGGGGTCTGGGATGGGTTCGAGGGAGCGGATTTTGCGGTTGAGGGTGAGGCGGTTGCGGACGTGGGGGAGGAAGGCGTCGGAGAGGCGGTTGAAGCCGCCGTCGATGCATTTCCAGGTGGTGGTGCCGAGGGCGTCGGGGCTGCCGTCTTGGGCGAGGTTGGAGTTGTGGTGCAGCTCGTCCCAGAAGACGTCGTAGTCGGTGGCGGTCCAGATGGCGTCGGTGACGTCCTCGCTGGCGTTGAAGGCGTGGCGCATCATTGCTTGCTGGCTCCAGTCGTCCAGGCCTTGGTCCATGGCCTGCTTGTGGGCTCTCCAGGGGTCTCGTTGGATCGACTTGAGTGTGTCTGCCCGCTTGAGGATATTGTCCATTTTTGCCTTTGTCGAATGATACTCGTCGGTGTCCATTGGCGCTGGCTTCCCGAGACTGGGATCAGCCTCGATTTCAGCACGCGTTGGAATCCTTCCGTCAGGGTGTCTGCCAGTGCCGAGTGCCAGGAGTTCGTTGGGGTGGTGTTGGATCCAGGGAATGAAGTCAATCTTCCACTCGGAGCTGTTGCCGTTCATGTCGTTGAGCAGCTCTGCCAGCTGCCACACCATGCGATGATCCGAGTATTCGAGCGTCTCCCCATCCTTGTACGTGATACTGTACGGCAGACGCATTGGACCCATCTCGGCCCACTCCTGGGTGCCGGCAAAGTACTTGGTCCTGAACCTGCCGCCAACGCGGTTGCTGGCCTCGATGATCTCCCAGTTGTGGACGCCGACGCTATCGAGCATGAGGGCCGTGGCCAGTCCGGAGATGCCTGCGCCGACGATGGCGATGGATGAGTTTTTCCGCGAGTTGACGGAAGTGTCATTAACAGGTCGGCTGGGAATGGCAGCTACGCCGTCAAACCATGCTCCGAGAGCGTCAAAGTCTTGCAACAATGGTTTTTCCTCAGCAACACGCACGGGATTGCCGGTGACAGACTGACAAAGCGCTGCCACGAGCGTGATGATTGCCAGGCGCATTTTGTATGCAGCGAATCCCATGGACAATCCAAAGGTTTGAAAGACGATGAATATGGTGAGTTCGTTGCTTCATCGCGCGTTGCTCATTTATGCCTTTTGGTGTTCACAGAAGTGTGCACCTTGATGGGTGCGAGAAAGAACATTGATGTCTGGAAGTGGACCAACCCCACCTATCAAGTATTGATGTTGTAGATCGGCCTTAGCACCACGGCTGACGACCTAGAAACAGTACTAGTGTCGAAATAAAGGAACCACCACTGACTTCAGGGGCCTTGTGGTTAGGCAAATACGAGAATCTTCTAGTCTACCATCTTGCTATTCATTGCTAGGCGTTGTACGGAAGCTTATGGATTGATGACAGCAGGACTTTTCTCGTGGCAACTTATGATTCTGCATTACCAAACGAAGAAGACAGTCAATCACCAACTCTATGCATTCTGTTGGATTGGCTGTGCCACTGTTTAGCGCAAGAGTGCTTGTTTGTTTACACCGCTTTATCTGCACCCACAGCAGTGAACTCTCCTCAATTCAATATGGTTCTTTACCAAACACTTGGCCAAACAAAGAGTGACCGTTATAAAAGGCGAGGACGGATTGGCTTCTTTCCCTGACGAAGCCAACTTACGCTAATAGTCTTTGCCCGGGGTGGACTGTGCGAACGATGGACACGTCAACACCTGAGACGGTCTACTTTGACCCACACGGCGATATCACACTCCTGGTCCGCGACCATGAGCAAGCCATCGACAAGAGATTCGTGGTCTCGTCAAAGACAATGACGTTCGCTTGCAATGCTTGGGAAAGGATGCTGGCACCCGATGGTCATTTCAAAGAGGCACAGTCTACCAACGCAATGCAGGAGATTCCGTTTCCAGACGACAATGCCGCTGCCCTGTCAATCTTACTGAACATCGCCCATCTTCGCTTCGAGAAGATCCCCCCTACACTTGATTTTGGCAACCTACTGGCGCTGTCCGTCTTGACCGACAAGTACGGTGCTACAAGCCTCGTCCGACCATGGATCAAGGGCTGGATTGACCAGTTGAGAGACGAGGTGGATCTATCAGGCCGTGAAGAGTGGCTTTGGGTCGCCTGGGAATTCGGAGAGCAAGATGTCTTCGAACATTTGACGAAGAAGTTGACGAAGGAGGTCACTGTACGCTCTGATGGGAAACCTGTGACACAAGAGGGCAGGGTCCTAGACCCAGAGGATGACGGATGTTTCTTCCCTCCCGGAATCATCGAGAGCATCGTGGCTGTCCGGAGGCAGACCATTGTTGACTTACTTGATGAATGTTACAAGTATGTGCACATGTACCGGTTGGGATCGGCGGATCGTAACACGACGAGCATATGCAAGCAAAACTACAACAAAAAAGAGTGCGACGCGCTTACCCTTGGATCGTTGGCCATCTCACTTCAAAAACTCGAACTCTCTCTGGGCGGGTTCGATGCAGACAAGGTTCACTTGAGTGTGCTAGATCTCTCCAGCAAGTTGTCAGCCGTGCAAATATTCACTTATCCAGTAGACGAGTACAGGCGCGGTTATTACTCATACAACCATAACTACGAAGATCACGACGATTGCAATTTCCAGAAGAAACTCGGATCAGCCATCAAGAAAACTGTCAACAACATGCCTTCAGCTGTTCTCGAGTCTCACCGTATCCATATCGAGCGACAGCATGTCATCCTCAAGTAGAGTTCCGTTCAACAAGTTCATCGGCGGAGTACAAGTACATGCAGAGAAGCCAAAGTCACACGACACGTGGCGGAAGCAGAAGGCTGGCTCATCAAATTGTATGTAGAGGGTTCAAGCGCAGTGTCTCATTGTCACTCAGGTTCGATTATTGCATCTTCTTGTAGGCCAAACTGCGCTCCTTGATTTGAATGTTCAGTATTTTCATGAATTACTTCTTAATAGCAATTCTCCAATGTCCCATGCAAGTAGCTGAAGGGATAGCCAAGGACCACAACACCGGCATATCTCTGTGGCCCATAGCCCGGCGGAGGAATCATCGAGAGCATTTGCTGTAGCTTTGCAGCACCTCAACTCCACCTCTAGCCTGCACCATCCGTCAACCCAACAAACGTCGCAGCAAATCCTCAAGCAATCAGAGCCCAAGGCCTTCACACCCAACAAGGAGGCACCAACCAGAACCAAGAAGCTATAAATTACGCGTACCCGAGAGGAATAATCTAATCTATATACGTTTCTCCCCCACCCCACCGTATATATCTACTCCCTCAAACCGCCGGCATCGGCCTCACCACCTCCCTCCCCACCTCCTCCACCCCCACCTTCGCCGGCCTCTTCAAAACCCCCTTCTTCTTCTCCCCCCTAGCAGTGCCCTCCTTCTCCGCAACCACCTGCGGCTTCGCAGCCTTGACAACCTCGACCTTGACCCGTCCCCCAGCAACCCTCTCATACAACCCCCTGACCCTCTCCCCCACGCCCTCCTCCTCACCCCCCGCAACCACCACCTCAAACGGCGCCGCCCTCCTCGCCAACCCCACCACCACCCCCGCACCCTCGCACCTCGCCACCAACTCCTCGACCTCGGCATCGCCCAGCGCGCCCTGCGTGTCTTCCATGACGACGAGCACGCTGCCGCGCCGCGCGTGGTCGAGCACCGTCGAGAGGCGGGTTTGGAAGGAGGGGGTGGTGGTGAGGAGGAAGAGGTCGGCGAGGCGGAGGCGGGAGGGGTCGGTTGTGGTCTCGATGGGGAGGGTTGGGTCGAACTTCCTGGGTTTCCCGAAGAGGAGGGTGCGGTAGGCGGAGGCGAAGGTTTCGGCGAGGTCGCCGTCCTCGTCGTCGAGGATGGCGACGATGTCGGGGTGGAGGGAGGCGGGTTGGGCGACGCGGGTGGCGGCGGGGGTTTCGATGTCGGTTGGAACGGAGATGGGGTCGGGGGAGGTGGTGGTGTCCTCGGAGATGACCTTGCGGGTCTTGCCCCAGCCGAAGGAGTCCATGTTCCAAACGGCGTAGAGGAGGACGGCGATGTTGATGAAGGGCCCGCAGAGGACGTAGCAGGCGCAGCCGGCGAGGTACTGGGTGCGCTCCATGGCGGTGCGGGGGAGCCAGATGGCGATGGCGAGGTAGTAGGAGAGGGGGATGAGCATGACGGAGGCGAAGGCGATGATGATGAACCAGGGGACGACTGCGAGGTAATCAGTGAGTGGTTTGGGAGAAGAAAGGGGAAGTGGGACTTACAGAGACACGCGTGGATCAGGCTGGCGAGGCTGGCAAAGATGAAGACGTTGAGGGCCCAGGTCATGCAGTTGGAGAAGGCGAGGATGCGCTCCCACCAGTGTACGCCGGGGGCCTTGAAGAGGAAGAGGTCGTTGCCCGTGGCACCGAGGGTCCAGCGGCGGCGCTGCGAGAGGAAGACGGACCACGACTGCGGCACGTCGGTCAGGGCGCGGGCGCGGAGGGCCTGGCGGGTGCGCGACTGCGGGCGGGCCGAGAGCATGAGGCAGACGTGGTTGCGGTCCTCGCTGGCCGTGGCGCGGATCTGCTTGAGGATGTTGTCGGCGGGCGTGGGGCAGTATCCAAAGAGCTCGACGAGCACGTGGTCGCCGCACGTCTCCTCGCAGATCTTGAGCAGCTGGCAGCAGCCCGGCAGACAGGAGACCTTGTTGGTGACGATGGACTGGTGC
Source organism: Dothiorella sarmentorum (assembly GCA_023082095.1). Taxonomy (NCBI): domain Eukaryota; kingdom Fungi; phylum Ascomycota; class Dothideomycetes; order Botryosphaeriales; family Botryosphaeriaceae; genus Dothiorella; species Dothiorella sarmentorum. The sequence continues at coordinate 44,126 of JAJMVL010000031.1, read as the reverse complement.
AGCCGGCGCAGGCCCTGCGAGATGGTGTACTCGGACGACTGGTACAAGCTCCAGATGTTCCAGTTGCGGTTCTTGAAGTCGACGGCCACGTAGCCGCACACGCCCACGGTGCCGGGGAAGTGGCTCTGCTTCAGCAGCTCCGAGATGCAGTCATCCTCAAAGACGGTGTCGGCGTCCATGCCGACCAGGTGCGAGACGTGGTCGATGCCGGCGTCGTCGCTCAGGAACAGGGCCATCTCGGCGAAGAAGGCCGGGCGGAAGAGCATCTGCGGCTTCTCGGCCCGCGTGTTGAACTTGTACAGGAACGAGCGCAGTGCGATCAGCCCGTCGCGCTTGCCCTGGTTCTGGTGCTTGATGATGCAGAAGTACGGCGTGCCCTTGTACGACCCCTTTTGGATCGTCACGTCCATGGGCTGCTGGTCCCACGCCGTGTACGCCTCCTTGACCACCTTGCGCTCCGTCTTCTCCGCCAGGATGTCGTCCAGCAGGTACTGCGCCGTCGTCTTCTCCATGCCCGCCCCGCGCACCCGCCCGTCGCAGATGATCATGATGGCTCGCTTGTGCTGCTCCAGGTGCTTCTGCGCCACCAGCGAGTCGAGCGACTTGGTGCACTCGTCAAAGTTCTCGTTGTAGCAGGGGAGCAGCAGCACGAGCGACTCGGGCGTGGGCGGGAGGACGACCTTTTCGGGGAAGATGCGGTGCTTGATGCTGAAGAAGATGCAGGAGAAGACCATGATGCAGTTGAGAGCGACGGTGAGGGTGATGAAGGGGAGGTAGAGGTAGTAGTACGATGGCCAGAACCAGGACGCAAAGATGAGGATGAAGCTGGAGAATGGTCAGTTCTCGTGTCTGGATTGACGGTGAAGCTGGACAACTCACTTCGCTGACACCATGCCCGCAGTCATGAGGAGCTTTTGCTGGGTGATCATGCGCCTCGCCAGCTTGCTGAACTCGGGCGATACCGCTGGACGCGTCTTTGGCAGCGACTGGTTGCACATGGACGCAAATTCTTGGAAGCCTTCTTTCGACGATGGCTGCGCCACTGCGGCGGTTGTGGCCACATTCTGGCGAGACGATGCCCGGGACTCGATTGATGGCCTCTGCGGGTGAGAGGCCAGCGGGTGCCTCAGACCGTGGCTCGGGTGCCGCAGAGGAATGGTGACAATCTTCCTTTGCTCCTCTACAGGAGCGGCTTCTTCGTCTCGCTGCACCTCTTGGTGAAGCTGACTCCGGGGGCTCTGGACTCTCATGGGCGACAAGTGACGCTTGCGCTGCTCCAGGTCAGAGGCGGGCTCTGAGTCAGTGACGGAGGATGGGCGGGTGGAAGTGCGGGTGGTCTGCCATCCCGAGTAGAAATCATCTTGCGATGAACGAGCATCTTCGTGGGTGGAAAGAGTAGAGTCTGTCGAGGCTGCAGACGAGCCACGGTTATATACAGGGATGGGGTAGGGGAGCTTTGGACTATTTTCATGAACGGGTGGCCGCCAGATGAAGGCGCTGTTGGGGGAACGAGAGGAGGACATGGTGAACGACAGACCGACTGAAAGAAAGAGATTGAGGATATCAGTGTCCCAAGGGGAGCACGACGATAGCAGAATTTTATAGACGCATGGATTTTCTCTCTGCTCCGGACTTTTGGCCACACGTGGGGCGGAGGAGCGGACGAGAGCCATGGCCGGAACTCTAGCCATCCGCTCTGGATCCGAGCTGAACTGACAGACAGACCGTGTGCACGATCATGCGCCGAGACAGGTAGTCGTCTGGAGCGGCGAGCTGCAGGTGCCAACGCGGAGCCAGGCAGTGTGGTACCTCGCCGTTGGTACGGGTCGGAAGCCATGCAGCCACCGTGTTGCACAGCGTTTTTGTTCAGCCGAATGCGCAGGGATACCGGGGCTTCTATTCCTGTCAAATGCAGCTAGCAGCTGACCCCGCGCGGAACAAATCCATGTAGCTTCACAACTTTTTTCCCGCCCCTGGCCCCCATGATGACGTGCATTGTACCCGACAGGGGTACTGCACGCACTATTGGCAATTGCATATGCATCCAGCTTGACAGAATTGCAGCATCCAGCGCCGCACTACACACATGTTCAGCTGTTCGTACCTAGACTCACCTCATATACATACATACATACATTCCCAATGGCCGTATTGGCGTACTGCACTGCATCCATCGATCTTCATTCGCTTCTCCAACATGTTGCCCCTCTCAATCTCTGCCCTGCTCCCACTGGCTCTCCTGCCCGCCGATGCCCAGGCTTGGGGAGGCCCTAGCCGCGGGCTGGGTTCAAGGGTCCCTCTGGATCAATCTCCACCAATCGAACCAGCACTGCATCGTCGTCAGGCGGCGGGTAGCAGCTGCGGCCCGAATGCCGGTGGAGCTGTGTGCGGCACCGGACTGTGCTGCTCTTCAGGAGTTTGTTTTTGCCATGCCTTTACTATACTTCTCTTAGGCTAATTGTATGGGTTGCAGGGCGTGTGTGGCGTTGGCCGAGCCTACTGTGATGCTCCCGAGTGCCTCTTCGAATATGGCCCCGCCTGCGATGCCAACGCGGTGCCGTCGGGAGCAAACACCTCATCGGTCCCGAGACCAGCGCTTGGCAGCGTCCTGTACGGCGGCGGCGGCGTCACGCAGTGCAGTCAGGCAGGGACCATCGCCATCACGTACGACGACGGGCCCTACGTCTACACTTCGTCGCTGCTGGACGTGCTGCAGGCCAACGACGTGCCCGCCACCTTCTTCGTCACCTCGGTCAACCTGGCCAAAGGCGGCCTCGACAACGCCAGCACCGAGTGGCCCGCCATCCTGCGCCGCATGGCCGCCGAGGGTCACCAGGTGGCCAGCCACACGTGGAGCCACCAGAACCTGAACGACATCACCAGCCCCCAGCGCCGCGACCAGATGGTCAAGAACGAAATGGCCATCCGCAACGTCCTCGGCTACTTCCCCACCTACATGCGCCCGCCCTACAACACCTGCCTCAGCTCCTCGGGCTGCGTCGCCGATCTCGAGGCTCTGGGCTACCACATCGTAAAAACCCCCCCTTTCTCCCCCCTCCCAACCAAATCCTAACACGCCACATCCCTGCTCCAGATCAAGTACAACATCGACACAAAGGACTACGCCAACCTCACCCCCGACCTCATCCAAAACTCAAAGGACATCTTCTCCGCCGCCGTCAACGCGGGCGACCCCGCCTCGTCGGGCTTCATCGTCGGCAACCACGACATCCACCCCCAGACCGTCTCGAACCTGACCCAGTTCATCATCGACGAGGGCAAGAGCCTGGGCTACACGTTCGTCACCGTCGGCGAGTGCCTGGGCGACCCGGCCGCGAACTGGTACCGCGATCCGAGCACTGGTGGCGCAGTCGGCGGCAGCGCTTCGTCCAGGAGGGACTTGGTCGCCCGTGCTGAAGAGGCGGCGGCGTCCTCCGCGAGCGGTGGTGCTGCAGTTAGTACGGCTGGAGCGGCCGGAAGCGGCGGTGGGGCAATCTGGGGCGTTGGCTTCATTAATGTTGCCTTTCTCTTGCTTCTAGGCTAAAGTGCTGTATATATTGGAGGTTGTTCTAGTGTGTACACGGCAGGTGAGGTGGGAAGTTTCCTGGAGAGAAGGTGGACACGGCGGGTAATTACATAATAATCTTGGCGATGTCTCGTTTGGGCATAAAGTTTAATAAATCATTCGGCATGCAGCTACCTACACTCGTTGAAGCACGTATTCCAATCAACTCATAGTATTGGGCAAAGGTGTGATTGATTCGCTTCTCGGACAAGTCACCAAATGCTAGAGGATGGAGTAATTGGGCAGTGGCACCCCGCAGGCGGGCTGACGAGTGCTGCATGGAAATTCTGCCGGAGATATTAGATTGATGATGCGGTACTAGTAGACGAGCAGAATTAGTCTGGCAGATGGGCGGGGAAACCGACCGGAAGAGGCAATTGCGGAGACGGTTTCTTCCGGAACAGGGATTGGTAGCACGAGCATGCTGACTTGTTCACCCAGAAAACAATCCTCTCGGGCAAAAAGCAGGGCTTGTGGATGAGCATTCTACACAATTGGTACGTATCACTGGCACGGCAGGTCAGCCCTGGGAAGAGGCTCGTATTCTTCTGGTGATTGTTTTCGTCTCGCATGTCGGCCCCTCCTGCTGACGTATCCGGGGGCGCTTTTCGACTCCGCAACCCTCAATAATGTTTGGATCACACGGGACGATCGCTTCCTCCCGCTAATTCTCCGCGACTTTTATTTCGTCCTTTAGTGCTCAGCCCCGGTCCGTCGATCCTCAGCCTGAGCGGTTATACAGGCAGCAGCCACCACTCTAGTCTAGTCTGGCTGTGGCGAGGGCGTCGAAACGTGTTAACGGCTCGTGGCGCTATATTGTTTCTCCAAGCGACGGCGCACGGTGTGTCCAGCACGTTGTGTCTCAGTCAGTCCACGTTGGGTCGAGTCTTGAGAGAGAGAGAGAAAGAGAATGCTCAGCCTTGTAACCTGCTGTATCGAGTACCGGCGGCCGAAGTTGTACGAGTCACGATCCGGTGCAGAAAATCCCAGAGGAACGGAAAAAGGGGACGTTGTGTTCACCGGCCTTTTTCTTTTTTCAGCGCTGCAGCTGCCCCTGGATGCTAGGTTTTCCCTGTGCCTGCAGGCTGTCTGCGTTGGCGCCATGCCGTCGTCCGGAGCCTATCATTGTCTCCCGTGATGGCATGGCAGCAGGTTTCTCGCCATGCTTGGCGACTTGGCTTCGTGTGGTGGGTATTTTCGTGATGTGCTCCCCAAGGCGTCACCAGCGGGAGCTTAACCGAGACACAAGCATCTCGTGCCAAGCCCCCCGATCCAACATATTCCGCTTTGGGCTGCACCACTTCTTCGTCTTCCTTCTGTCCTTCCGCCTCGTCGACCCGCTGTGGGGCTGATGCCTTGGCGTCTGTGCCTGACAGTCCCGGTGTACAGACGACTGGTTGTGTTTCTGGGCATGGCACCACAACGCGGGACGATATGGCGCTTTGACTGAAAAGTGACGGGCTCACCGAAGCCGTGACTGACGTGACCAAGCCGGATTTGCATCATTGTGCCTGGACTGCTCCTCATCTGATGCCCTGGCCATCTGGCAGTTGTCAGGAGATTCAGCTGCTGCGGCTCAGCTCTCCAGACCATCTCCCTTGGTCCATCCGAACGGAAGGCAACGTAGTAGTGAATATTGGAACACCTGCATCTGGGCGCAGCAGGCACCATGTACCATACACTTGCTCACAAACACTTATAAGCAGAGCATCCCAGCGCCAAAAAGCAGCTGGGAGAAGTAGAATCGTTGCAAGTTCTTTCACTGCGTTCGCTCTTACCTTCGTTCTCCATACAGTCGTTATCTTCTCTCGCTTCCCATCTCCCCAGTTCTGTAAATATGCTTCCCCAAGTCGACTCCACACCTGGCGAACTGCCTCCCTGCGGCCCAGTCCAGGATGCAGTCACGGTATGGAGCTCGCTGGGCCCCTGCAACGCCGACACGCCTCCCCCCGAAGAAGTGAACGAGGAGTTCTTCCACGCCACCCAGCTCGAACCACTCGAGCCCATCTCCCCCTCGGAGCCCCCCCTCGTAGCCGTCATCGGCGTCGGCTACGTCGGGCTGCACCTCGTCACCGTGTTTGCCTCGCAGTTCAACGTGCTGGCCTTCGACGTCTCCAAGCAGCGTCTCGACGCCCTCGCCGACAACCTCGGCGCCTACCCTTCCATCACCCTCACCTCCAACCCCAGCGACCTCGCCGCCGCCACCCACTTCCTCGTCTCGGTCCCGACGACGCTCCTCCCGGACAAGCAGATCGACACGTCCTACGTCCGCGCCGCCCTCACCACCGTCGGCACCTACGCCCGCCCGGGCAGCACCATCGTCATCGAATCCTCCGTCGGCGTCGGCATGACCCGCAAGCTCCTCTCCAACCTGATGCGCTCCCGCAACCTCAAAGCCGGCATGAGCCCCGAAGTACGTTTCACTCCCCCCTTCAAACCCCCCACCTCCCTCTAACCCTCCTCCAAGCGCGTCGACCCGGGCCGCACGCACCCGCCCGTCTCGGCCATCCCCAAGCTCATCTCCGGCCTCGACGACATCACGCCCCACTCGCTCGCCTCGATCCACGCCCTCTACGCCCGCGTCTTCGCGCACGTCGTGGCCGTGTCCAGCCCCGAGGTGGCCGAGATGACCAAGCTGTACGAAAACTGCCAGCGCATGCTGTGCATCGCCTACGCCAACGAGATGGCCGACGCGTGCGACGCCCTGCGCATCGACCCCCACGAGGTCGCCCGCGCCGCCGCCACCAAGCCGTTTGGCTACGCGCCGTTTGCGCCCGGGCTGGGCGTCGGCGGGCACTGCATCCCCGTCAATCCGTACTATTTGCTCGAGAGTTGCGAGATGCCGTTGTTGGAGGCGGCGACGGAGAGGATGTGGGGGAGGCCCGGGAGGGTGGCGGATGGGGTTATGAGGGCGTTGGGGGGCGGGAGGAAGAGGGTGTTGGTGGTGGGCGTGGGGTTCAAGGTTGGGCAGAGCGTGTTGTCGTGCTCGCCCGGGGTGGCGTTGATTGAACGGTTGGTGGGGGTGTGGGAGGCCGAGGTGGAGTGGGCGGATCCGTTGGTCAAGGCCGAGGCGCTGCCGGTGGCGAGGAAGTACGACCATGAGGCGGGGTGGAGCGTGGAGGGGTTGAGGGGGTTTGATCTGATTGTGGTGGGGATGAGGCAGCATGGGTTGGATTTGGGGGTGTTGGAGGAGTTGGGGGGTGGGGTGGAGGTGAAGTGGTGTTGCGCGTAGGTACATGGTCAGCACAGTACATCAGCTCTCCGTTCAAAATATAGTAATTTCTCTGCGTCCAACAATCGTTGTCTACTCCCCACACAACGCCCGTCCACCACTCTCCACCAAACTCCCCTCCCCCTCCTTGTCCCCCACCCCGGTCCAGTAAAACAACCCCCCCAACCCCCTCTCCCTCACATACCGCCCCTTCGCCGCCACCGTCGCCGGCACATCATACGACACCCACCCGCCCTCATGCGTACACCCCGCCGCCCCCACCCCCTCATCCACCCACTCCACCGCCCCCTCACCCGGCAGCTCCCTGTACTCGCACACCTCCTCTCCGCTGAACTCCTCCCCCGCCCCCTGCGCCCCCGCAAACGACCGTCCGTACACGGGCACGCCAAGCACAATCTTGCGTGCCGGCACGCCCTGCTCGAGGAGGTAGGTGACGGCGCCATGACACGATCGCTCGCCCTCGGCAGCCGAGTACAGCTGCGCATGATGCCCCGTCCGCAGCGTCCACGCGCCCGCAAAGTCGTAGCACATCAAATTCAACCCGTCCAACACCTCCCCCACAGCCGCGAGGTCGAGGTGCCGCAGACAGTAGGCGCCGGTCGGCAGCGCGGAGGTGAGGAGGTAGTCGGGGCGGGGGAGGTGGGTGCGGAGGGCGGCGAGGAGGTGCAGGTAGTTGGCGCCGTCGGTGGGCGTGGTGGGGTGCTCCCAGTCGAGGTCGATGCCGTCGAAGCCGATCTGGTCGACGAGGGCGCGGAGGGAGAGGGCGAGACGGTCGCGGAGGGCGGGCGAGGCGGCGATGGTGGGGAAGGGGGTGGAGCCGCTGCCGCCGCCGATGGAGAGGACGAGTTTGAGGTGGGGGTGGGTGGTGCGGCGGAGGGTGGTGAGGGCGGAGAGGCAGCCGGTGGTGGTGTCGACGGGGAGGTGGAGGGACGCTTTTTCGTCGAGGTGCTGTGGTGGGTGGTGAGTGGCTTGGTGGGGTGTGGGGGGTTGATTTTGGGGACCTACGTATACTGTTCCGTCTTCTCGCACTCTGCTAAGGTTAGGCTCTGCGGTGGATGGGTTGGTGGAGGGCAGCGTACCGGACGAAGGCGTAAAACACGTGGGTGAGGATTGACAGATTCATGGATGAAGGCGGCTGGTTTCGGTAGATTTTCCAGCTCGGATAGTAGGCGCCATGGACGAATTCGGTCCGGCGGGTTTCCATTGTCGGTCCGGTGACTGAGCAGTCCGAGGGTGTGGGGGCTGGGGTCATGGTTGAGTCGTGTTGATGCGTAAAGGTGTTCGTGAGGTTGAGGGGAATGTTTGGGAGGAGGGAGTTGCGGGGTCGCATATGCATGCAGTGTGCAAACAAAGTCTCGGAACTTGGTTCGTATCACGGGCAGAATCGTGGCGTCTTCTTCGGGTTGGGGGATGCATGAGTGACGTACGAAGATGCACGTTTCCGAGAAGGGATCTTGTGCCACTGACGGTCCGCAACGTGGCGCCCAGCTTGACAGTCATTCTCGGCGAGCATTTGGTCTCGTATATCTCCTCGAAGTTTTCGTCGGTACAAAAGGAACGTGCTTCTGGTCGGAATGGCGACAGAAACTGGTGTCGTCGGGTGCTGTGGCTTCAAAGCCTTGAATCAGTATTCCGAATGACGAATCCAGTCATTGCCGAAACAGAAACATGCAAGCTGACCTCGCATCAACAGCTCCACATGTCAAAGAAATGAACCATGAAACGAAAACAGTAGATCCACAACAAACGTTTTCCGTTGTCTTGTCAAGCCACGTCTCGGACACGATATTGCTGAGTGATTCAGATCTAACAACCTGACACTGCCTGGTCAACAAGGCGTTGTGGCTTTGGACGTTTCCAGCCGGTTCCACACTGCAGCTTACTAATCCTCCCAACACACTGACAGAAATCACTCTGTTGGTTTGATCAAGAAGCGAGAGACACCGGATTGCCGATAGAAGAGACAGGTTTGTTGGAAGGAACTGCCAGATAATGTCAGGCGTCGCGGTCAGTGCTTGGCCACTGCGTGAACCTGTTTATGGCTGCCAATCGATCCTCGTACTCTGGGCCGTTGCAGTGGAGTCAGGCGTTGACAGTGTGTTGAAGATGGCTCACTATGACGGCACAAAAGACCACCTGTCCACATCGTTAGCCAACAATTCCATCAAAGAATGTTCCATTTTCACACTTGTTTCCTCGTCAACCCGACTGCTCGTCTGAATAATAAACCCCGAATTTCCCGATGATCAGACCAGGCGTCCAACATTCGGCCGAGCACCTTCTGACCGCCACTCCCTCCACCGCGCCATATACTAACCACAAGAAAAGGAGTATCCAGTGGAGTGACAATAGAGTATTCGGCTCCAGATTTCGGTACTTGTTGGACGTAGATCCGGCACTTGAGAGTATTGTGGGCCCGGCACTTGAGAGAAGCTGTGGGTCCGGCACTTGGTCTCTCGCCTCTCCCATGTTCGTATCGAACGTCCCGGCCCGTTGCCGGCACGCGCGAGATGGCGAGATCGAGTCAGTTTTTAGGGATCCCGCCAGCTCCATGCACTAGACGTCAGGACTCAGGAGAGAACGTCACTCCGTCTCGTCCGTGTGCCGTGATCCGGGTGTTGGTAGTAGGGGGAGGACGCACCTATAAAAGCAGCGCTATGGGCCGCCATTGATGCAAGGTTATCGATCTGCTTTGCCTTGCATTCAGAGCCTCATCAGCACGCTACACCCTTACAAGCTAGCCTTGTCGCCAATCAGACAACAACACGCAACCATGGATCCCGAAACAAGACAGCACTGGGAGAAGGATCTGAAGGACCTGCACATGGTCTACGACTACAATGCGCACGATGAGGAGGGCAACCCCGAGAAGTGGAGATACGAGATTTGGTTCCAGACCGAGGTGAGTGTGCTCGTGATGAGTGCTGAAAAATGCGTTTCGGATACTGATAAGAGAGCCCTGATAGGACCGTGTCGTGTACGAGATCCACGGCGGACCAATGGCCGGCCGGGCCAACTACCAGACCATCAGTTTCCAATGCATTCGCCCCGGCGAGCTGTGGCAGTGCAATTGGCTTGAAGGTACGTTCGACAAGTGCGTGCGATCTGTGGGAAGCCCCTAACAAGAAACAGAAACTGGAACAATCGTCTCTCTCGTCTACGATATCCCCAAAAAGAAGATCACGACACTGATCGCCTTCTCCAAGGGTAAGTCGAGCCCCGTCGCATTTGAATGTCTATCGCTGAAGCGTGAATCCAGGGCACTGGGAGCACGCCGAGGATGCTCACGGAGATAAGCGGAACCCCAAGGACTTTGAGAGATGGAGGAAGCTTGCCAGGATAGGATGCCAGATTGACCGGAAGATGCTGTGCGAGCAAGCCGATATCCTCGAGGTGTACCATGGGAAGGGCAAGCTTGAGCCCGTAGAGCGTCATTGGCCCACTGTGTAATGAACAATGGAGACTGAGCATCGAGCTCGAATTTGCAACAAGATCATAGGTCAAAAACAACTCCATCGTACTTTCGTGACACTTGCACGCGTGGATGGCTCGCCTTGATTGGAAAGGAGGGTGTAGTCAAAACTCGAAAAGGTTGTGGACAAATTAAGGAGATATGTAGTCGAAATAGTCGCCGCCTCACTCCTAACCCTTCTTTAAGAACCAATACCTGGTGCGTATTCCAACCTCCAGCGCATGCACCAGGTACAACTCGGTCGGCTTTTCGTGCAAGATATCAAACTATCAGCTGAGAATATCCCGTTGCCGTCTCATGTGGGCGTAATGGCGCTCGTGGACAGCCGACGGCATGCGGTTAAAGATGGTCCATATCGCTGACCTGAGCTTCCCTTGGATGTTGCATTCATCGTGCATGACCGTCGGGTCGGACACAGTCACCGGAAGTTCCAAGATCTCAATGGATAGCAGCTGAGTAGCGAGGAATGTGACAGTCCAAAGAACTGTGTCCGACGTCTCTCCTTGGTTGTATAAGCCAAATTTCGTGAGCGACAAGTGCAACGAGCCGTATACGAGAGCATCACACTGCTTGGCGCCCGTGGGTTGCTTGCAGACGGTTGGTGCCATCTTACGTGCCAGTTGGTATTCGTTCACGTACTTGTAGCACACTTTTAGCATTTTATCGACCGTCTGGTTACGGACTGTCGCGATGCTCTCTGTCGTTCAGGACTAGTTAGTAACTTTCAATTGGCCAAAATGTGGAAACCAGATGAGGGGAGAGTCTTACCGATGATACCGGGGGGAAGGAGACACTCTTCATTCTCTAGATGAAGAATGGTGGTATGCATAGGACTCCGGAACCTACCGCAGGAACATTCAGCCTCCTTCGCCACAAGGCCAGATACCGTCTCGAAAATTTTCTCCTCGCCGAATTCCCACGCAATCCAGAGCCATTCCCGACAATGTTTGACTCCGACAGTATGCTTCACGCCATTGATCCAGTTCTCGATCCAAGGCTGCACGAGTTTCGTAGCGCCGTACTTGTCCGTCAAGACTGCAAGGTTCCACAGACGATCGAGAGAGATGGTGGTAGGAACGCTCTTGAAGTTGAGGTGAGCGATGTTGAGCAAGATGGCCAACGTCGCCGCGTCGTCTTCCGGAAATGACACCTCTCTCATGCCATCATCGACGGGCTGAGCCTCCTTGAAGCCACCGTCCCGGGATAACATGCACCGCCAAGCATCGCAAACCAGAGTCATGGTCTTGGAAGAGACTATGAAGACGTGTAGTCCACTGGGACTGGTGACGAGGAGGCGAGTGTCACCGTGATTATCGAAGTGGACGGTTTCGGGCAATGGATCCTGCATATTTGGCGTTGATATGTTTGACACATGCACTGGTCCTCAGCGAGATGCAGAGAGAGACGTCACGGTTTAATTTACGGCCCCACTCGGGTCCCCGCGGTACAGTTATTAGTCCATTTTAGTTCAAAGACATGTGATTTCACCACCAATCTTGACTACACCAACAAACATCATTGCTAACCTTTCAGGGCTCGAAGGCGGCAAGAATAGCATGGAAACAGACCATGTCTTCAAGAAACTCAAACGTTGAATATGTATTGGAGAAATCAAACTCAATTACCACAATCTGCTATCTACCCCCAAAAACACCCAACCACTCCACATACCACCCACTACTAGTACGGAATACCGTTCGTCAGCAGCTGGAAGCGATCATACTGCCCCGTCGACAAGCTATTGTAACTCTTCTTGATCAAGAAGCGCATGAAATCCGCCGCTTCCCGCTCCGTCTTATCCAGCACGAACCGCTCGCGGAAATGGTCCACCGTCTCGGGCTTGAAGCAGGGCAGGCCACTGTCCAGCATGACGATGACGATGTGGGCCAGGTGCTCGCAGTGCTGGCGGGCCGCCAAGAACGCCTTGATGCACATCTCCTCGAACCAGCGGTACGGCTGCGAGTCGGTCGAGCCGCCCATGACGGCCACCATCTCCTGCGTCAGCTTGAAGGGCGCGCGCTCGAACTTGATGCCGCCCGGCGCGATGTCGAAGCAGAAGCCGAAATCGATGTGCAGGATGTGCCCCGCGTCGTCGATCATGATGTTGCCGTTGTGCCGGTCCTTGAACTGGAGCAGGTACGAGATGATGCTGTACGCCGCCATCGACTTGACAAAGTTGTTGCGCGCTTCCTGGAACCGGATCGAGTCCTCGCCGCCGTACTTGGACACGAAGTAGTCGTACAGTCCGTTGACCGCCTCACGGCCTAGCATGTCTCGAGATATCGAGTTGGGCAGGACGTCAATGACACCGCAGCCAGGCGCCGTGGCAGTGACACGGTAAGGGAAGACGAACACATCCAAGCCGACATCGTTGAAGATGCCGCGGAATGCAGCTATCATCTGCAGCGCCAACACGTCCTGGCGACAGTCATCTCCGACCTTGAAGATGGCCGACTGCCACACTTCATACGAGTTGTCCTTGTCTTTTCCATCGGCAACCTCATCATCCAGCTCTCCGGGGACGTCATCCAAGATTTCTTTCTTTATGCGGAAGGTTGCCATGTACGGAGCCTTTGCGTGACTCTGGAGCGGCTTTCCAGACTTGCGGTCAATGCCAACGACAACACCATCCGGGTTACTGGGGAGGTACACTCCAACTTCGACCTTGATTGACCGGAGCTCCTCTTCGATCTTCTCTTTCTTCTCTGCCTTGCTCTTCTTGATAAAGGGCTTGAGTTTACCAGAAATGCCCGTGACCTCATTGAAGAAGGAGAATTCCCGGTCGTAGAACTCACGGTCCTCCGGGCTGAAACTATTCTCGAGACTCTCCATGACGGAGTCGAAGGTCGGTTTGGCGGGATCGGGCTATCACTTGTCAGCAAAGGTCATGTTGAGAGAAGGCGGCGGGAACTTACAATCAGCGAGTCTTCGTCCTTGTACGCATTTGCCTTGATGTTCCAGATGATCTGGTGAGCGAACAGCTGAGAGAACTTTGCCGTCTCAATGATGTAGCGCTCAACGTAGCCCAGAACATCGTAGCGCAGCGTCTGCACAACCTGGGGAACGTAGAAGAACGTGATGTCGACGGAATGGCTCTCCAGCGCTCTCATAGCGTACTGGATGATGAATGGGTGATTGCCGTACGCAGGCAAGAAATAGGTGATGGCAGTCATAGGATTGACGGGAGCCCAGTACATCAGATATTTGAGTTGGAAGGAAACATCATCAGGCAAGGCCTTGTCGAGCAGGATCTCCAGTGCGTCCGGCTGATCCAAGACCTTCTCGGGGAAGTTCAGTATCAGCCATCGAATCTCGGTAGCGAGCCTCAGCGAGTTGAACCTGAAGGCAAGTTGCACCGCAATAGCCGGATTCTCGATCCAGGCTGTCTTCAGCAGCCCTGAGAGGACTGCATCGGTGGGAGGCTTGCCAGAATGGCCAGGCATCAAGTGAAGTCGTCTGTCTTGCTCGAGAGGGAACAGCCAGACCATCAAACGCTGGTGCTCGCTCGCAATCAGCAGCAAAAGCAATTCCTGCTTGGCGTGGAGACTTTTCCGGGACCCGTTCGTGTTCAGACCGACTCCTGTAACGTTCTGCAAGGCGTTGTGAATATCTACCAGGGCCTGGGTCTCGGCCTTGATCTGCAAACGGTTGCCGCCGAAAGACCATCTCGGCCTATCCTTGAACCATGCGAGAGCGGCAGCGAGGATGCGGTCCTTCAACCTCCACTGGCCAGAAGTGTTCGAGCCCGTGCTGTACTGCAGAATTCTCAGACCAAGAAGGACCACGTGGAAATGGGCCTCTCGAGTCAACGGGTGGTTCGTGGTATGGCTCATGGCCGTCAAAGTAATGTGCATGAGGCGGTGGTATACGCGTTCGACGTGGGGACTGCCGAGGCGTGTCGCGCTGAAATGGCTTTCGAGGAACTGAAGCAAGCGGAAGTGCGGAGCAATCAGGTTGTATGCGTGTTGCTGGCGCTTCATAAGGAGGGTCCGATCGGAGGGGGCGAACTCTTGCTTCACGTAAAAGGGGTCCAGATGATCAAACTCCTCGTCAAAAAGGCCAATCCTACTTCGAACGGTCTTCTCGAAGTTCTCGGCAATCTCAACAAGGATCCTGGATTCCATACGAGGGTTCTCCTTGATTATGCTGAGCCACAAAGAAATGCCGAGCTTGATGGACTGTTTGTTGAAAACCGCAAAAGGGATGCCGACAACGTGGTGCGCAATCGCACACTCGTCCTTCGGACTTCTGCACAGGAGAGCGGCAGCACGTCTGAGGGCATCGCGGAGTTCGGCAATCGCAACATGCTTCCGGCTGAGCGTCCGTTGTTCCAGGCCAACGAGTACCCTCCGCGCCTCTTCAACGCTACGGTCGTAGTGATTGTTCCGACGCATGAGAGGGTCAGCATCGTTGCCGAATCGGATCCAGTCATCGTTGTAGTCCGCCATTGGTTCCACGTAACGGTATTCCTGGCGATTGGTATACTGAGCAACGAAGTCAGATGCCGTGTTGATGTTGAGTTCTCTCTCCCGGTCGATGGCGCTAAGGCGCTGGTCCGTCGATGGAATGACAGAACCCATCTCCAAGGCAAACGATCTTCCAAGCGACACATGTCCGTAAGCTCCATCATCGTCGTACTCGGACAGGTACGTCTGGAGGAGACCCTTAATGTCAAGTGGAGCAATGTCCATCACACTCAAAACCCACACTCTTGCTCGGTTCTGAAGCTGGATCAAGGTGTTCCTGCGGAAGCTGTAGTTATCCGAGAGTTCAATGGATATGTTTTCCCTCGCTGACGTGAAGGTCGAAGACCATCCATATTCATCAGTCTCCTTCTCGAGGCAACTGCTCCACATCATGCTCAGAAGCTCGAGAAGCGCAAACAAGGAAGCACGCTGGCAGAGAGCAGAAGGCACCTGCTGGATGATGATGTCGGCGCAATGAATCGCGACCTTCTGGGCCTGCAGAACCCTGTGACAGCAGCCAGTGAAGAATGTGGCAAGCTGCTGGGCCACATAGGGAGCGGAGAAGGACTGGAACCCGCCAGAGACGGTCTTCTTTAAGTACGAACGGACACCAGCCTCGGCAATTGCAACCATGCAGTTACCCATTTCCTTGTTGCGAAGTCGCAGGTCCAGGAAGTAGGTCAGCGTCTTCGTGCAGTCACCTGTGCTGGCACGCAGACCCTCTACAAGATGCACAGTGTTGAGGAAGACAACCTCTGGGTAGCCGAGAGACTTGATATCTGTCTCGCAAGCCGGCAGTAGTTCCTGTAGGCGGCGCTTTTGGTCGACAATGTGCTCAGCGCTCTTACCGCGTCTCAGAACAGTGTTGAGCTCGACGTCGCTCTCAAGTTGATCGGCACGCGATTCAGCAACCAGAGGCCGGCTGTGTTGAGCAAGAGTCCGTAGCTCATGGAGGTACTTCTTGCCCAGCGGAGATGTCAGACTGAACCCATGCACAGCGACATTAAACCATGCATCACGTTGCAAGTTGACGGTGGTTTCATCCTCCATGTATTCTTCAGGGCCGCCCGCGTTGGATGAGGTAAGGATTGCGAGAGGTGCCAAAAGCTGAGCGATCTCCTGGGCGGCAACTTCAGTGTCTGCCATGGGTGTGCTTTCAGAACCGTGCGCATCGCCCTTGCTAACAATGTCTTCCAGCAAGTATTGTAGATAGACATCGAAGAGCGGCTTGCCGACCTTGAATTCTCTCGAGAGGTGGCATCGTCCTCTCATGACCTACTCCAATTAGCTTCCTGAATCAAGAAAGTTGTTTGACAGACTTACTGCATCGAGAAGGATGACATTATCCTGGACAATAGCATCCCGAGCAATCTTAGAGTAAAGCTTGAGCAGAGCCCTGAGCTCTCCAGGACCGGAGTGAGCACCAAGAAGAGAACTTTCGATGATGATCTTCGCATCAACAGACACGCTGACCCTGCCGATCTTCTGCACCAACATTGAAAGCGCGAGTTCTGAGATCTTCTGATCTTTGCATCGGCATGCCACGCCGACGATGGTCTGGATGACCGTTGCATAAACATGTGAAGGCTCGTCGACGTCTGCCGGAGACAGAGAGATAGTACTGCCCGTTTGGTGTTGGGTCTGAAGGCCATTTGCCTTTGCACTGCCGTTGAGCTGAGGAAGCCCGGTGCGCTCCGCCCCTTGCTTGCCACTGAGAACATTTCCAAGACTGTACAAAGTTGTGATAACGGCATCTTGCGGCAGCAGCATCAGGACGCTTGCCAAACAATCAGCTGCGACTGCGGAGGTTCCTTCCTTCAATCCTCCTTGGACAATGACCCGAGGCAGAGAACGGCTCAGGTGAGAAGCAGTATCAGGGAAAGACCTTCCCAAGACTGACATGCTCTTCAAAACAACAGAGGCCAAAACTTCATCAGCCGCAAGAATGTCGTCCGCTAGAGTAGACTCAAGCCAGTCCAAAAGCTTCTCGGAGTCAGCAATCTCCTCGTTCAGCACAGCGCAGCATAAGTAGGTGGTAAGAGCATCCGCCATAATGGCGTGCGCGATGTGCTGCTGCCAAACTGTCCCGACGCGCTTCACATATTCCGAATCGGCGTTGATGCGGTCGAGCTCTTCCTCCGCAATAGCAGCGACGCTCACAAGTAGAGCGTCAGCTCCCATGTCTAGAGGTTTTCGAAGGGGGGGCTTGGCGGCTTGAAGCCTGTCCAGGACTGGCCCGCTGGACTCGGTCTCGATCGGACTTGCGATAGTCGCAGTGCAGGCAAGGACTACCTGCATCAATCCGTGGTGAAGTAGTAGGGCGCCCAGAGGCCGACCCATGGCAGCGTAATGCCTAGTGTGACGACGCCATTCCCTCAGACTCCGTTTCGAATTGTTGCCATACAGGACATTGGAGACGGAAGCCTCGACGACAATCATCAGCTTCTCAGACAAGGCGTTCCGCAACGTCCCAATCAGCTCGAGCATTTCGGCGGGCTGCCAGATGGAAGCGCACTCAGATACAGCACAGAGGAAGCCCAGCATCGACATAGCCAGGCACAGTACACGGCCCACATCTCCCTCAACCGAGTTATCCGCCAAATCCTCTCCTGTCATCTGCTCTCCCGACAAAGACGCCGCGGAGGTTGTCCATTCAAGCACGAACTTCTTAACAGCAGCAACAGCAACGCCCTTGAGACTTTCATGGCTCTTTGCAAGGGATAGGATGGCAAAGGTCAAGTTGTGGGTCAGGATCTCCCAAGGCGACGGGTCGAGGTCTCGGAGGAAAGGCGAGGGAGCGATGGCCTGGGCAAACGATTCGGGCAGATAGGGGGCGAGTTGGTTGAGAAGCTGCTCAGCTGTTGCGACGTCGCCGACCTTGGGGGCAGCTTTGCATAGGGCAAGAAGGGTTTCAAGTTCGGGCAAGCTCTGTGACTTGTTAGAAGTGCGGAGAGACCCTGAATAGGAGACCTACCATGGGAACTCTTGCGGCGCCCCCACGACCACCGTCGAACTCGTCGGAGCTGCCATTAGATTGTGCGCGAGGAGGACACAGCCGGTATAGGCGCTGGAAGTCTGGATTGCCGGATTCAGGGGCTGGCGAGGCTGCGGACAGGGTGGCGAGCTTCTCGAGAGCGCTGCGACGGATTCTAAATGCGGCAACGCGGTCAATACGGAGTAGCAACGGGGCGAAGCGACGGTGTGACTCACGTCCGCATGATGACCAAGCGCCGGCAGCGACAGCGCGTAGGAATGAGAAAGAATGACTAGAAGCTGGTAGGCGCAGAACGAAGTCTGAGGGGAAGCTTGCTGGTGTTTGCTCGGGGGAGTGGTGGTAGCTGGCCGCGGGAGGACGCGCCAAGCTGGTCGATCAGCAGGCGCTTCATCTGCGCTGCGCCCCGCGTCATCATAGGTACAATCTTTCAGGTGCCAGCTCGTTCGTTCTTCGCATAGCACCTCCGCCTGCGCCCGCCCACCACCGCCAGACGCCAGACCACGGTTACTCCGCCTCGACAGCGGTCGCTAGATCCGGTAGCCTCGCGCACCGTAAATACTCAGCCATTGCCCGCACACTCCGCCATCCACACACAAAACTCACCAACGACACTACCTGCCATGGCCGACACAACTGAAGCCCCCGCAGGTAACGCTGCCCCGACAACAAACACTGCGCGCAGAGGACGAGGCCGTGGAGGCTCCCAGGGCGGCGCCAGGTCCACCAACGATACTTCCGCATCCAACACAGGCGAGAGAGGCAGGGGTAGAGGAGGACGTCGCGGAGGCCGCGGCCGTGGCAACCGCGGAGGACGTAACGCTCAAGCGGATGGAGACCTCGATGGAGAAACTGGGCAGACCGCGACTGGAATGCCGCCGGTCGCCAATCGAGGCACATTTGGCTCTCGCCTGACCGGGGATGCTGAGTCCGCCGAAAATGCGGTAACAAAGGGAAAAGAGCGTGTCGCCGATGCCGACGAAGAGGACGAGGAGGGCGAGGTGTGCTTTATCTGCGCGTCGCCCATAGTCCACCATGCCGTGTCGCCTTGCAATCACCGCACTTGCCATATCTGCTCCCTCAGGCTGAGAGCACTGTACAAGACCAAGGCTTGCGCGCACTGCCGGGTTCGTCTCACAAAGCCCCACTAACCTCAAGTGCTAACATTATCTTCAGTCGTCCTCGGATTTTGTAATCTTCACCGATGATGCAGAGAAGCGATTCGAGGAGTTCGCCAACGCGGACATTGCAAGCACCGACAGCAACCTGGGTGTCAAGTACGAAAAGGCGGAAATTTGCGACGATACCATTCTCTTGCTGCGGTACAACTGTCCGGATGGCTCGTGCGATGCCGCTTGCCTAGGATGGCCCGACTTGCACAGGCACGTCAAGAGCGTCCATCATAAGGTTATGTGGTAAGTAGTTGTCTCTGCTTGGATGGCTCTTTGTTGCTAAATTTGGGCAGCGATCTCTGCACGAGAAATAAAAAGGTATTCACCCACGAGCATCAGCTGTTCACCACTACCGAGCTGCGCAAACATGAGAAAACCGGAGACGACGATCCCGGCTCTGCAGAGCAGAGCGGCTTCAAGGGACATCCCGAGTGCGGTTTCTGTGCGAGACGTTTCTATGGCGATGACGAGCTTTATGTGCACTGCAGGGAAAAGCATGAACGGTGTCATATCTGCGACCGCCGCAACGGTGGGCGTCAGCCACAGTACTACGTCAACTACGACGCGCTGGAGGTTCATTTCAAGAAGGATCACTTCGTGTGTCCGGACTCAGAGTGCTTGGAGAAGAAGTTTGTCGTCTTCGAGTCTGAGATGGACCTGAAGGCGCATCAGCTTGAAGCCCACCCGAACGGTCTGTCTAAAGATGCCCGCCGGGATGCACGGAGGGTGGATATGTCCGGCTTCAACCTACGCGGTCACCAAGATGCAGAACGGGGAGGAAGACAGGGCCGTGGCCGTGGGCGCGGACGAGACCCCAATTCCGAACCGCTCCCTGCATCGTCCGCTCAGCCGCTGCGTAGAGATGAGCTTGCCTATCAAAGACAGCTGGCCATTCAAAGCGCTCAATCCGTGACTTCGAGGACTTTTGGTGGCCAGCTGACCTCAACCTCGACTGAGGCATATGCGGCACGGCCCCCGCCCAGCTCTCAGGAACCTCGCACCGTTACTGCTGCAAGACCCGCAGATGATTACCCGACCCTGTCCTCGCTCAGCGTCAGCGACACCGCCAATCAAGCACGGGCCGCATCGCCAGCAAGGGACACACCACTCACACCGCAGGAGCAGGCGCGCAGGTTGCGGCACAATGCCGTTACGGAACGGGCGTCTAATATGCTTCGCAATGACCAGACCAAGGTTGCCGAGTTCCGCCAGAAGGTGTCATTCTACAAGAATGGCTCGATCACGGCCGCGCAGCTGATCGAAGCATTCTTCTCCCTTTTTGACACATCGGCAGCCGAGTTAGGTAAGCTGCTCAAGGAGCTTGCCGAAATCTTCGAGATCACTTCCAAGAAAGACAACCTCCTCAAGGCATGGAACGACTGGAAGGCGATCAACGAGGACTACCCCTCTCTGCCTGGGCCCAGCGGCCTGCCGGCCAGCAGTGCAGCCGCGATGTTGGGAGCAGGTGGCTCCAGGGTCCTCAAGCTGAAGAGTTCGACGGCCCAATCATCACGCTCGTCGGTCAGCAAAAAGGGCAGCTGGAATTCTACTAGCACGAGCCTATTTCCTCCCCTACCGGCGAGCACGCCTGCATCATCGAGTCGGGCGGCCACGGGCGGCACGGCGAGCTCCTCCAACTGGGCTGCGTCTTCGGCCCCGTCGTCCAACAGGCCGTCGCCGATGCCGTCGCGTGCGGCGTCGCAGACGAACCTGGCAAGCAACCTTTCGACCAGGAAGGCGCCGCCCAGCGCGGACTCTTTCCCTTCGCTGCCGGCAGCCAAGAAGCCGGCGTCGACGGTCTTCTCGCCGGGCTACAACGGCCGTGCGGTGCGCAACGTCAAGGGCAGCGGCCCCGCAGTCAGCGCGTGGGGTGGGAGCGGATCGTCGTCGACGGGTGGTGCCGAAACGGCAGCAGCCGACGAGGGCAACGGCGGCGGCAAGAAGAAGGGTAACCGAAACAAGAAGCAGACGCTGTTTCACTTTGGTTGATACGATGGGGAAGCTGTGCTGCATGGTGCAGCGTGTAGAGTTTAGTGCGGGCACATAAGCGTGGCGTTGTACTGGGCTGAAGGGCGGGCGTTCGCTTTCTGCTGGAGGGAAGGGAAAAGTGGGGTTTCGAGTATATTGCTTGCTTGACTGTATGTACATACACAGTATGTATGTGTGTACGGTACGGAGGTACAGCTGTGATGCCCTCGGCTTTGGCGACGTCACGAGTGCGAAATGGAAATCAGAGATTATTCCTGGAGTTCAGGTCGCCGAGGGTGCTGACACGTGTGCATGTTCATGCGGGCGCGGGCGCGGGCGCGGGCGGCAGCGGGGCTTGTTTGCTGCATGCATAGGGCTAGGCGGGCTGGGTGTGTGTAGGCATGCCACTGCCGCTGCCGACACAGCTGGGAGAATGCGGAGAAGGCAGACAAGGCAGAGTGGATGCTGGTGAGATGTGAGCAGCATCTGCAGAGCAGGTATGTAGGGCTGTGGTGGAGTGCGGGAGCGACTGGAGGCGTGTCGAGCCGCAGAGCCGCGCTCCCGGTGGGTGGTGGGAGGTGGCTAGCCCATCCACAACTGCAAGCCATAGGTATCCAAGAACGCGGACCGGCGCTCCGGCAGCACCGGGGCCATGGAGCGCTGGGAGCACGCTGACGTGGATCTGGAACTTCGCTTGCTGGGCGTGTGGTCGAGTGTGGCTTGGCCCTGCGCTGGCTTGGACTTGTCGAGTCGCGGCGAATGGGCTTGGGGCGGGGCCTGGCAGGGCGTGGGGAGAGGCTTGGGTTTGGTTTCAGGATGCGGCGCACGCTCGCGGTGGTTTTGGGGGGCGCCAGAGAGTGGTTCCTGCTCCACCGGGCCGCTCTCTGCGAACGGGCACGCTAGGATGGGCGATGGTTGAGGGATGCATAAAGCACAACCAAGAGCCACGGGAAGCTGGCAAACCCTGGGTGATCCGCCTCGATCAGCGCGTCTTCACAATCTGGCCAATCTGCCGCGCCTGTGGCCCCTCTCGCACCGCCGAGCCACCCCTTCCCCACCTTGCTTGCTCGTCCAGCCCGCACCCCTCCGGCCCCGACATCTGCTGTGCTGCGAACAACGGCGCGCCGTTCAAATAGCCATCCCCGCCGCACATCTCCGCCCGTTGGCGCCGCAAGAAGGGCGCGTCGTGCAACCGCTGCCCACGCCTGTGTGATCGCCCGCGCTTTGAAGAGAGCCACTTGCCGCCGCCCCCGCGGGCCCAGCGTGTAGAGTCGCCTGCTGCAAATGCCAGAGCGCGTCTGGGGACCATGAACCACGCTGTCTCCGCTGCATACTCGTAGTCTCCTCCCGTCCTCGACCCTCGGTCAAAACACCACCGCCACCCGTCACGCGCCCGCCCCCGTCCCCAATTGCCCACTGCCCCGTTTTTGCACCTCGCAGCAATCCCTGCACCACTGTGTGCGCGCACCCCCAACACCCCAGCACCCCAGGAACCAAAGACCCCGTGGCCACCTACGACACCGCGCCAGACCTCGCGCCTTCCTCGACACCCTCGCAACCGGTAGCGAGAGAGCCACTGCCGCACGCGCAAACCGGCCACGTAAGGACCATGCAGCCGCGACGGGAGCACCCTTACCCTATCGGACCCGGCCCTGGAGCTCCTGTCTATCCTCCTCCTAACATCAACTCGCTGAACGAGCACCAAAGCCCCGGCAGCGCTGCCTCGTCCTCCACCATGAACAACCAGGCCGTCTACGCCCTGCAGCCCACGCAGAGCCAGCAGGGCGCCTATATGCCTGCCGACCCCAACGCCCTCCAGCCCCAGGTCGGCCAGCGCGACGGCAGGACGTTCGAGCTGCATGTCGAGCAGCAGCCCGTGAGAGCCCGCATGTGCGGCTTTGGTGACAAGGTACGCCCTCGCTGAGACATCACCACTCAATATGAACTTCGCTGAATCGCGCCCCAGGACCGTCGCCCCATCACGCCTCCGCCGTGCATTCGCCTCGTCGTGAAAGACGCCGCCACCGGCAAGGAAATCCCCTACGAGTGCGTTGAAACGCTCCATCCAGCCTTGCGCTCCGACCACGCCCTGCTGACCGTTTCTCTAGGGAAGTCGACTCCACCTTCTTCGTCTTGACAGTGGACCTCTGGTCATCTGATGCCCGCCAAGAGGTGAATCTTGTGCGCGCGTCTTCAGGCGCGCCGACTGTCTCTATTTCCACGAGCACGCTTACCTCGTATCCCCCTCACATCGATCGAGGCTGGCAGGATCCCGGTCCCTATGCCATGGCGGCCATGGGCCCGAGAGGCAGTGCTTACACGACAGGCCCCCCTGGCTATCCCATGAGTACCGCCCAGCACATGCCTCCCCATATGGCTGCCGGCTACCACCAGGGCTACCCAGGCCAGTCGCCCATCACGCCGCAGGGCATGCCGCAGTACCCCCAGTACGGCGCTCCTCCACCGACCCACCAGGGTTACCCAGTCGCACCCCAGGCCATGCCCGTCATGCCCCCGGCCGCGCCTTCAGCATCGTCTGCAACCGGCATGTTCACGCGCAATCTAATCGGCAGTTTGAGCGTAAACGCCTTCCGCCTGAATGACACCACTGGCAAGACGGGCTTCTGGTTCGTCCTGCAGGACTTGTCCGTCCGCACTGAGGGCGTCTTCCGGTAAGGCATTTCAGGACGTTCAAGATGAAGATGGCTCATCTGGCTGACCCTTACTTCCCATGCAGTTTGAAGATGAACTTCGTCGACGTCGGAAAGAACCTTGGCAACGGCAACAACCTCAACACCGGAAAAGCCCCCGTTCTCGCCTCGTGCTTCAGCGACGCCTTCCAGGTGTACAGCGCCAAGAAATTCCCTGGCGTCATCGAGAGCACACCACTCAGTAAATGCTTTGCTGCGCAAGGCATTAAAATCCCCATCCGTAAGGACGGCCCCAAGCCTGCGAACGCTGCAGAATATGAAAACGATGACCAATGATGACCTCTTTTTGCACTCTTCGGAAACTTAAACGAGCTCTCGGCGGCAACTCGTTTCGCACTTCTTTCACATTTTCTGTCCTTGTTTTTTTCTTTCGTATCGCATGTAGAAAATCGACGGCGACGACTAATGTGTGTTTTTCTTCACAAAAGGGTCGGATCGCCAAGGCAGTGCCAGCAAGTAGAGACGTCGTGTACCCCGATCCGCCCCCCAACCACCCCTGCACGAGCGATGATGTACACCATGAGGAGCGGCACGGGTCAAGACGATGATGATGTGACGAAGAAAGATGGTGAAGAGCAGTAAGTGGAACGGGTGCGAGTGCGTTATTGACGGAGGGAGGATGTCGGTGGAACAGTTGTGGGATTTGGAGAATACACGGAGTCGGAAAAAGAGACCGCGGTCAGGCATTACAAGGCATGTTTGGAGAAGGAAGAAAATTCGGGGGCGGAATGAAAAAAGTCTGTCGCGGCATTGTTACCGGCATGGAGTAACAACAGCAGCGAGGTGCGTTCTTCTTTTTAGACCGGTTATGTACTTGTCTCATCACAGCTTTTCTTTCCTCGTGCCCTACTTTTCGTTTTTGCTTTTTCTTGGAACTTCGATCGAGGTGGCGCTTTTCTCCCTCAAACTCGTCGCACAAAGGCTTTCGTTCTTCCCTTTGCTTTTGGGCATTAACAGTCGGCTTTTGTATCGGAGCAGGTGGCCTTGGTCTGTAAAAGAAAGTACGGAAGCGAAATGAATGGCGCCTTACAAACTACGGTTACACCCCCCACCCTCTTCCTCTATCCCTGTTGACGTCTTGGCCTTTTATTTTGGGTTCTGGCAACCTGGCTATAAAGAATGAAACGAGTACTGGGGGAAACACACGAAAGACCTCTGTGAGCAATATTCGAGAACCGAATCTTTTGATTGCACAGTTTCTCTTGTTCCTTTTTTCCTTTTTTTCGCGCATATTCTTGGGTACAAAAAGCGGGGCGGTCTCTTCTGCGGCTTCTTCCTTCAGTAGCATAAGAAAAGTTGGAAGGGGGGAGGCAAGCATGAGCCGATGGATGGAGCAGGAATGGGGAGGATGGGGTCAATTTTTTTTTGGAAAGGGAACGGTGTGCAATGAACGAGCACTTCGCTGTTGAAGGACGATCTAGAAATGTTAGGAACATGACTTTCTCCCCAACCTTGGCCCTTTTTCTTTTCCCTTCCAGCTGGTGTTTCTTCGTTCACCTTGGCCCTGGTCCCGAGAATCGGTCCCCCAAAAAAAACGCCGGCAGGTTCATCTGTGTGGTGGATACTCCTCTTTCTTAACCTTTGTTTTCTTCTAAAGTGAGTGGGGGGTTTTTTTCTCCTCTCCCGGTCCTACACGCTTTCATCTTTCCAACTTCGAGGAAAGGACGTGTAGGACACAAGAAGGAAAAAGAGCGGGACTCTGGCCTAGCCAACGCGATTATGTAAAAATGCGAGAGGGAAAAAAATAACCAGATGGTTGTGATCGTCCCACTTTCCTCCAACCCATGGCAGTCCGCAACATGTTTCACGTATGTAGTTTTGACTAGCCGTCCCTCAACCTTATTTCATGCGAGTGACATCCCGGGGGGTCGTCATTGGAGAGTGGTTTCGTGAAATAGAATGGGTTGATAGTAAGAAAGTTGTACCACGCCCCATCTCAGAGAACCAAAACAACCTTGATACAGAGAGAGAGTACACAAACGCCTAGAGAAAGAAAAAGGAAACCTCCCGTTTTACCCTCCCATTTTACCTCTCTCAGAATGTACACACCTTCCGTCGAGACAACTAACAACACCGGACAGAGACGACCGCTCCTTCTTCGTCAAACTAAGCATGTTAGATGTCCACAACCCCTTTGTGCTTTCTACTTCCGCAGAACGCGCTCACAGCAAACGCTCTCCCTCTTTTACTCCATAACTTCCAGCTCGCCCGTCCGGTCCTTCGCAAATGTGTCTTTCCACTCATCCCAAATGCGCTGCAACTCCGCGACATACCGCCCATGCATCTCATCGACATACTGCTGGTCCGGCTGCGCCTGCTGCACGACCTTGACAGGTCTCCCTACCACAATATTCAACGGGCGGCGGTACGGCATCATGCCGACGTCATAATTAAACACGCCGCGGGCGTGGAAGAGCGGGACGGTGAAGCCCATGGCCTTCTTGACAAGCAGCTGGAAGCGGTGGACGCGGGGGTGCTCCTCCGGGTTGAGCTGCTCGTACAGCTCGTTCTCGCCGAAGCACAGCACCGGTACCAAATCCGCGCCCGTGGTGATGGCCAGCTTGACGAACCCGAGACGGCGACGCAACACGAGGCGCAGGCGGCCGGGCTCAGCGTCAAGGGATTCGCGGGCGCCGCCGATGACGATGGTGATGGCGCGGCCCATGCCTTCGCCGTTGGGCCCGCCTTTGCTGAGCAGGTTGACGCAGCTCTCGCGGCTGACGCTGGCGAGGCCGAGGCGCACGGCGTAGTCGCGGTAGATGGGAATGCGAAAGTTGGAGTCGAGGGTGAGGAGGGTGTTGGTGATGCCTGGGAAGAGCTGGGAGAAGCCGAGGGCTTCGGTGGCGAAGGCGGCGAAGGCGCCGTGTGAGATAATGCCGTGTGGGTGGTAGCCGAAGATGTACTTGCGCGTTGGGGGCAGCTCTTCGGTGCGGTGCAGACGCGCCGGGAAGTAGGACGCAAAGAGTGACCAGATGGGTAGGCGGCGTATCCATTCTTTGCGATAGGCGAGGGTGCCCGATTGCCCGGCGTTGGACAGGAGGACAAAGATGGTGTAGGGGAAGAGGATAGGCCAGAGAAAGGGGAGACCACAGAGGAAGAAATATATGGTCAGCATGCCGGCGATGGACAGCGTGTGTACAAGGACCATGCCCGTCTGGAGACGGCGTTGGAGAGGCACGTTCAGAGGAGCCCATCGTATGCTTTGTGTAAAGTCAGTTTAAGTTGCACATTCCATGAAGATTCGGAGGGTGTGCGTACCTGCTCTCCTCCCACCCAGCGCCCGCTTCTCTCCCGCTGGTGAGCTGCGATTTCTCCTCCTTCTCATCCTGGCGACGCTCCTTCTCAAACTCATCATCCGGCTTCACGCTGGTGAGGCGCACTCCATTCGGGCCTTCCAACTTCTCGTATACAATGTTGTTTTCATTTTCCGGCTCTTTCTTCTCAGAGAATCCGTTTTGCTTCTCCGATGGCACGCCATTGGTCTGCGACTCCGGCGGCGGCTCAGTTGCAGCGTCTGCGTAGGACTTATCGCTAATTGGAGGCTCTGGAACGGGTAGGTCGTCTTGGGGCTGAGGGACGGGCGCATCTTTCTCGGTGTCGTTGGCTTGGTTCTGGGTGTCGTCGGCTTGCGGTGCTGGTGGCGGCTCGACTGCAGCGTCTGCATAAGACTTCTCGGCGACTGGAGGCTCCGGAACTGGCAGATCATCTTGAGGTTCAGGGATTGACGCTTCGTCTTGGGTGCCGTTGGCCTGCGGCTCTGGTGGCGGTTCGATGGCAGCGTCCGCGTACGACTTCTGGCCGACCGGAGGCTCCGGAACTGGCAGGTTATCTTGAGGCTTAGGAATTGACACATCGTCTTGGGTGCCGTTGGCCTGCGGCTCTGGTGGCGGTTCAACGGCAGCGTCTGCGTAAGATTTCCCGCCGATCGGAGGCTCTGTAACTGGCAGATCGACTTGGGATTCAGGGATTTGATTGCCATTGACCTGCTTGTTCTGTTCGCCGGTGCCCGCGGGTTTTTCGGCAACCTCGGCATAGGACATGGGAGCCAGATCGGCCTGCAGGCGCTCTTCGGGCTGCGAAGGCGTGGCGTTGAGCGACATGGTGACAGTGGGTGCTGACAAGGACAGCTGGAGGGGGGCGGAGACGTGGTGGGATTGCGTGAAATAGGATCAGGGCTCCGAGCGACGTGATGTCGCTA
This sequence comes from Dothiorella sarmentorum, assembly GCA_023082095.1. Lineage (NCBI taxonomy): Eukaryota > Fungi > Ascomycota > Dothideomycetes > Botryosphaeriales > Botryosphaeriaceae > Dothiorella > Dothiorella sarmentorum. The sequence continues at coordinate 16,350 of JAJMVL010000031.1, read as the reverse complement.
GCTTGTGAAAGCGCGCAATGACGTCGCAGGCCCGGAGTTGCACATGAAAGCTTGTGATTGCGCACCGAGCGTCTCACTCCACGGCGGACCGGAACGGCACATCACACAGTCCCTGCATGCCACCACTCATCAGCCAGACGACCGAAGCTGGGTGGCGACAGCGTGATTGTCTGCCTGTCGATGCCGAGCCTAGGTTCGATGTTCATGCATCTCGCTCTCAGGCCTCCCGCAACACCTACCTGAATCACCGCCTCTACGCTCGCTCATGTCCTCCAGCTTCCAGACGACGCCTGCCAAGTCGTCTCGCGTCACCAAACCCGTCCGCCGCAAGAGCAACAATCCGCTGCTGCGCCGTTCTTCCTCGTCCCCCTTCGCCACCAGCCCGCGCCGCAAGCCCGAGACCGAGTCCGCAACGACCAAGTCCAGCCGCGCAAACGATGACAGCATCTACGATGAGCCGCTAGATGACACGGGCGTAGTGGCTTCATTGGCCACGGACTTGGAGCTGCGCGATGTGCCCCAGTTCATGCAGAACATTCAGGCCAGGATGTTCACGCCTGTCCCGGAGCGCGCATCCGGCATGAACGGGCAGAGGACGGCCGAGGTGCTGAACTACCGCATCAACCTGCCTCTCGTCGTTTCTGTCGCTCATGTCCACGCGCTCAGCAAGTCGCCCACGGCCACCGAAAGGGAAATCGCCGAGTTAACGCGTGCCGGCGTCATACGAAAGGTCATCGTGCCGGGGCGAGGTACGGGTGGTGCTGCTGTGGGAGAGGGTTTGGTGCTCGTCTCCGAGTGGGAGAGGCTCGTCCGATCACATCCAGATTTGGAATACAAGATGAAAGGTAAGCGTGTCGCAGCCTCCCACTCTGCCGTTCACCGGTCGGCGGCTCACGACGAGCATCAGAGAAATACGTCTCGCTGCTACGTTCGCAGCCCACCTCGCCCACAGTTTCGGCCGCGCAGCTCAGCAAAGACGAGATTTCGGCGTTCTGTAGTGCGGGGTTCCTGACTTCTGCGACCCTCGCTGCTGGGAACGCCGAGCTCTTCTCCCGCCCCGGCGCCGCGTCATTGGGCTCTGCCGCCTCGCTTGCCAGCGCAAGCACCAAAGCTGCGTCTGGATCGTTGGGCGCGGTGGGTGGTGCCAACGCCTTTACATCCAGCGGCGCGAGTGGAGGCGGAGTTGTATCGACCGACAAGCAGGGGAAAGCACCAGGTGGTGTGTACAGCTTCGCGCTACCCAATATGGGCCCGTATCTTCGCTTGTTGACCACTGCGCGTGCTCATCTGCTTAGTCTGCTGAGCAAGACGTCCAAATACAAAGAAGCGCCCACGACCCTGCTCAAGGAGCGTTGGGATGGTGGCATCGCAGGCGAAGACCTCGCGACCAAAGCGCGGAAGGCGAGAGGTGATTTCACAGGTGTGCTACCGGGGCGGACAAAGAAGTGGAAGGCCTTTTACGGATTGAGCTTCGAATGGGTGCTGGAAGAGTGCGCTGGTAGCGGGCTGGTCGAGTTGTTTCAAACGCACAGCGTGGGCGTTGGGGTTAGGGCGACGTGATCTGCGTTCCACTGCTGGCGGGCTATGCCGCAAGGTATCATTTACGTGTAGGTTCATCCTGTGACAGAGAGCAGCTAGGCGACAGAGCTGCTAATGGTGGCTCGCTGCGGGCGTACAGGAAGAAGTCTCCGGATCCGCTGCCTCGTGGATGAGGCGAGTATGCTGCTTTGGACGAAACCAGCAGGCATGGTGGAATGTGCCTATTTTTGCCTTCAACGGTAGCACGAATAAATCGACGCGATGCGGTTTGGGGCGATTGGACGATAAAGTGTAAGTCTGTAAGCTTCAGTTGGCTGGAGTCTGGACTGCAGAACGACACACTTGACTCAGAATTTACGAGAGCAATTTCGAGACAGAGCCATTCTTGTTTCTGTCGATCACCCCGCGCCAGTGAAGAGCTTGGTTCTTGAACAACTGCATTCCCAACAGTTGAAGTACCAGCATGTATTCAATTGGCTTCTTTGACAGACGAACAAGTTCTGCGAGAGGCACAGATGTTGAGATGATGTCGTAGCTAGGTATCCCGAGGCCCGCAGTTTTTAAGCTTAATGGCGCATTGGAGAAGCCGAAGGATCCGTGGTAAGCCTACCTAATCAGAGCCACTGATTCAGCGCCGCCATAATTCCCCTCCCATACCCACAGCAGCTGATCCCGAGTAAGTGCTCCTAGTGCAGTTTCTTAGCTTTTTTTCTCCGACTGTAGTCGCAGGTTGGACCTATTGCCACCAAGCCGGGACAATGCCCCTTGTGCAAAGCAGGACACGGGCGTCGCTGAATGGTCGAATGGTGGGACGACCACGCAGGAGCATGCGTTGTGCGGGAAACATGCATGCGAGTCGAGCCACACATGAGCCCATTTGGTTTAGGCGTCGAACCTTGAGGAAGCCATGCATACATTGTGCCGTGCCGGGAAGCTGGAGGCTTGCAGTTTCCCTCTGTCTCAGCCGTCGATTCCCCCAATTATTTAAGTAGCTTGACTTCAGTTTGTTCCCCGGTCCTCAGAACTCGCTCGCCTTTCCTACACATCTTCACCAGGTTTCCCTCAACCTACCACTCTCTCCACCTCTCACCATGCGTATCTCCGCATTCGCTGCCATTCTCGGCTACAGCAGCCTCGCTCTAGCTCAAACTCAACTTCTCCCTACTTGTGCTGTGAGTGATTTTATCTTCTGTCCCGACAATCCTGGCTTCAAGCGGCCAATGGTCGAAGCTCTTCTAAATTCTGCTACTAATTTGCCACCGCATCCGGCCATCGCAACCCCTCGCATCCGCACGACCATTCCACTAGAGCATGATCAAAAGCTGACGTCGTTCGACCATCACAGCAATCATGTGTCGGCACCGATTTCGGAGGCTGCGGCACTGTTGACGTGAAGTGCATCTGCAACAACAAGGAATTGCTCGCAGGCCTAGCTTGCTGCGTGTCTACAGGCTGCAGTGCCGACGACCAAGAGAGTACGCTGCTCCAAAATTCTTGCCATCCCTCATACCTTGCCCCACAGTAAAAACTAACGCCTCTTCTCTGTTCAGCCGTCATCAAATTCGCGCAGAACCTCTGCCGCCCGCAAGGCGTGACCGACCTCCCCACGTCGGCCACGTGCGTCTCCTCCAGCGCGTCCTCTTCTGCCACCGGCAACTCAGCAACTGGAACCGCATCCAACGCGTCTGCATCGGCGACGGGCTCTACTGCCAGCTCTGCTAGCTCAGTCAGTTCTAGAGCGTCGTCGGCGGCCTCGAGCGCAGCCTCGGCCGCTACCAGCTCGGCGGCCAGCGGCGCGGGCGCGTGCCAGGGTAACAACGCTGCTGGTATGGGATTCGGCCTTGTGCTTGCTGGTCTGCTGGGTGTACTGTAGACAGTTGCATCATGGGGAGAACGGGATGAGAAAGGAAGGGTCTCTAGTTTGATGTTATAGCACTCTATGGACAGGAAGAAATCAGGCGGTCGAGGTCGCGTTCATGGTTTAATCGTAATGTGGGGAGGGGGTTGGTTCGCTCCTCTGGCAGCGTTGTATGAGTATCATCGCCATAATAACAACATCGCAAAGTAAGCCGAAGTCGCTCAGAAGTCGCTCGAGTGATGTGCACTCATCGATGGCGTGTGGTGTGTCTGAGAGCAATCGGTCCGCCGCGCTCCGCTCCGCTCCCTGCCAAGACCTGATCCGATTCTGCCGTTTTCTACCGCCCCATTTAGCGAACCTCGGGCGGGCCACACTGGCATCAAATTGGCCTCCCCTCCCAAGGACGACAACGACAACCCTTCCGACACAGTCCCCAACCCCCAACGAACAAACTCTCGCCCATCATGCCTTCCGAGGTCTCCGACATCAAGCAGTTCATCGAGATCTGCCGCCGCAAGGACGCTTCCTGTGCGTTTTTTCCCTCCACTTTGCACAAAAATGTCACCTGCGCATTTGGCTGTGCGGGGACGGTTCAATGAGCTCGGGTCGGGCCGGGCGCAGCGATTGAGTGAAGAAGGAATGGAACAACGAGCTAGGGAGGCTATGTCGAGGGCGAGCTGTGCAAAAAACGCAGTCGTGTTCTGGTATTCCCGGCCGGAAACACTGCATGCTGTACCCGCCGCCGTCGCGTGCCTATCCCTTGCAAAAATTGAAAGAGGAGGAGAAGAAAATAATACGCCGCCGCCCAACCGACCTTCATAGCAATCGTTTCCGGACAAAGCCCAAATGCGCAGTAGCGACGCTGTCAGCGGAATAAGGGGATTTTTGACTAACGTGGATTCCACTTGTAGCTGCGCGCATCAAGAAGAACAAGAAGACCAGCCAGACCAAGTTCAAGGTCCGCTGCCACCGCTTCCTGTACACCCTCGTCCTGAAGGACTCCGACAAGGCCGAGAAGCTCAAGCAGAGCCTTCCCCCGGGTATGTACTCCCTCGCCGCGACAACCTCGGACCATGCGACGCAAATGGAGCCTGATGCGCACAAGAACGCCTGGCTAATGAGCATCTGCAGGTCTTACCATCACCGACGTTCCCAAGAAGAACGCCAAGGGCAAGCACACCGCATAGATGTATTGAAAGGGAAGAAAAGGCGGCGGCGGTAGAATGAAAACGATGTTGATGACGGGGGTTTGACAGATTCAAGCCTGGGGAGAAGAGACCTGGGGAAGCGACTGCAGGAAATTCTACTGAACCGGGAGTTTCTTGTGGTTCGCGGCATTTTCAAAATCATTAGAAGCTGGAAAATAGCTTCCGACACCCGGCGTTCATCAATGGGATAAACTGTGTCACGGTTCGACGAATCTCGCCTTTTTGTGGTTCAAGTTCACTCGGTGCTTTTTTATCTGTCGCTCGTAGCTCGGGTTATGTGCAGAGCTCTGTTGACCATCTATCAACTTCGAGGCTATCATTCTGGCAGGAACAGCGACGAGGGTAAGACCTCCACACCGCGTCGTTCCAACACCACATGTATATTTCGTCCAGACCCCAGGAAACTGTACGCAATGCTATACGGAAACGTTCTATTCATCCAGACCCCGGGAACTATACACAACATACGAGAACGTCGTGCCTGTCTACGCTAACTCACTTTCTCACCCTGAACCTATACTCATCCTTCCGATCCAGATACACCACCTTCTCGCTCAACCCCGCCTCCTGCACCGCCTTCTTGAAATCCTCCAGCGGACTGAGAAAAACGTCGTAATCACTAGATTCCCATTCATATTAGCCTCACTAAACCAAAAGGGAGACAGCGCAAAAAAAAAAACAAGAAAAGAAAAAGAGTTTAAAACAGCCAAAACAGCCAAAACCGAAAAACAAACTCACTCATAGTGCACCGGAATCGTCACGTCCGGCCGCACCAACCGAATCAGCTCCACCCCCTGCGCCGCATCCATCGTCACCATCAGCAGCGGCAGCGACGGGCCGGGAATGGTGGTCCCGCCGAGGTGCACGAGCATCAGGTCGACGGGGCGGCCGGCGCGCGTGTAGCGCTCGGCGATGGCGGAGAGGAGGTCGGGGATGTGCAGCGTGTCGCCCGAGATGTAGATGCGGTAGGCGGTCGTGAAGCCTCCGTCATCCTCGTCATCTGCTGCTGCGGACGGTGGCGGCGGCGGCGAACTGGGGTAGTAGCCGAGCTCGAGCATCCAGCCGTTCGTGGGCGGGACCTGCGTGTCTTGCGTTAGATGTTGTTCCGCTTTTTTTCGCCCGGCTGTTCGTGCGCTGCTCTGCTCTGTTCGTTTTGGCTACTCACTGCGCCGAGGAGCTCGTTCGCAACGCTCAGCGGCCCGCGCGGCACATGCTCCCCCGGCATCGCCGTCACCTTGAGCGCCGGCCTCCCCTTCTCCTCCTTGCTCTGCGGCGCGTCGACTACCTTGCCGCGCTCATCCACGCTGGGCGGCGGCGCCTCGACGTCAACCAGCATGCTGTCGAAAGTGTCGAGCGCGTGCACCTGCGTGAAGGCCTCGCCGGCGCCGGGCTTGCCGCTCAGGTGGGCGTGGGCGTGCGGGGTGGTTATGATGGGGAGGTCGCGGCGGAGGGAAGCTTCGACGGCTTGGTCGAAGTGGTCGCTGTTCGACTTAGTACTCAAAGAGAGGCGGTGGGGGGGCTGCAGGGGGAGGACGGACGCATGGTAGTGGGATAGGAGGACGAGGTCGATGCGTGGGAGGGAGTGGAGGTCGATTGCTGGGTTGGTCTGGCGGGTAGCGGTTACGCCGGGGCCGAGGTGGACGTGGTCGCCGGCGTGGAGGAAGTTGGGCTGGTCGGGGAGAGGAGTTAGTGGGATGGGCTGGGGGGTAGAGGGAGGGGGGGAGTTGCGTCGGTCATCAGGCGGATGCCTTCCCATTCTCTGAAATTGGTGTGGTTAGTATTGGTTTTATGGGGTTGTCCACGAGGATGTCTGCAGTTGACGATGTAAAGCAAGTGTAGCTGGTGAAGTTTAGAGCAAGATGAGGGTGATGTAGCTGAGTAGATGTTTTCTGTACATGCTCTAATTTACTGGCAAACAGAAAGGACAAGCACAATGCTTCTTGGTAGCTTGTAATCTTTTCATCCTCTTCTTTTGATAATTCAATTGAAGTAGAAACGGAAGACAATTCGTGGATTGAAATGCTAAGAAATTGGTATCCCTACAAGATAGTTGTGGCCGTGCCCACGAAGAAGAGGCTGGCATCTTCACCGCCCGCGTTCAATGGATGAAGCTTGGTCTCGTTCGCGCCGGGCAGCGAATGAGGTAGAAGAGTGCTGGGTGGGTAATCTCGCGTCGGACGCTGCGCCGAACGAGGATCTATCTTCATGTGACGCATGACGAGTGCTGGGAAATTAATTGACAAGGGAGGGCAAGTGTGAACAAGCGTTCAGTTAAGCAAAGGGATCGAGTTGTATAGAAGATAAAACTACAGTATTGGATGAATGGCGTCACAATGTCGGCATGCACACCGTTTGATCCAAGCTCGTGCAGCTGTTGTCGTGCAGTGCCCGCAACGGAACGGCGCCAACGCTTGTCTGCTCTCGCCCGGCATCTTCTGGAGAGTAACCCCTGAAATCGCACACCTCGCCGGCTCGTTGAAACTCTATCGTATCCGCAAGTTGAGCTCCGTGAAAAAGAGGAAGGAGATCACCATCTGGGAGCTAAGGAACAGCTGTCAACACTTAAGCCAATCACCGCCCGCAACAATACCGACTATACGACTCCCGCACTCCACAGCCCACGCATTCCCGTGTGCCTTACTGACGCGCGCTGCAATAAAAATTCCGGGCCCCGCCCAGTCGCTCCTTTTTGTTTAAGTGTGCCAACCAACCCACCCGTCCATGAACATCAACCGCGACCCGTTCGGCCTGCGCCCCCAGTTCGCCCCAAACGCCTTCTCCGTGCTGCAGCAGTCGGCCTCGCGCTCCGCCCAACGCTATTCGCAAAAGATAGTCGAGAGCGGCCAGCAGGCCCTGGACTCCGGTCGCCAGGCCCTCGAAGACGCCGCCAAAAGCGACCAGTGGCACGCCCTGCAGCAGAGCGCGACCGACGCAATGGCCTTCGCCGTCCCGCGCAACGTCCCCCATTTCGACGGCCCGCAGCGCCGCTACGAAGATTCAACCTGGCAGAGCTCCGGCCGCGCACGCTTCCCGGATGCCAATGCTGCTGCTGCTGCAGAGAGCAGTAGCAGCAGCAGCAGCGTCCCCGTCTCCGCCGCCGCTGTGACGGATCGATTGGGCGGCATGTTTGGCGACGGCGGAAAGGAGCTGCCAATGTACAAGGACAAGCCCTACAATTACTCTGGCTCCGCTCGCCGAGGCTGGTTCCGCCGCCGGAGATCGCTGGTGTTCGCCCTGCTGATCGTGTTCGGTTTCATATACTGGATGGGGCTGTTTGCGGGTCAGGAGGACAAGAAGAGCGGCGCAAGCTTCTTCAGCGGCATGATGAGCTCCAAGACGTCGGCCGTCGTCGATTGGGACGACCGGCGCGAGCGTGTGCGGGACGCGTTTAAGCTCAGTTGGGACGCGTACGAGAAATATGCCTGGGGTACGTCGTGAGGGCGGAGCTTGCCAACCCTCAATTACACCCTTGCTGACTGTTCTTCCGCGGCCAGGTTACGACGAGTTCAGGCCGGTTTCTAAGAAGGGCCGGCAGATGGTGCCGGGAGGCATGGGCTGGATCGTCGTGGACGCGCTCGACACGCTCATCCTCATGAACCTCACGACACAGCTGACGCACGCGCGCGAGTGGCTGTCGACGTCGCTGACGTACGAGAAGGACCACGATGTCAACACGTTCGAGACGACCATTCGCATGCTGGGCGGCCTGCTCTCGGCCCATTATCTTTCCACCGAGTTCCCCAACTACGCACCGATCGCCGTTTCCGAGGCCGGCGAGGACCTCTACCTAGAAAAGGCCGTCGACCTTGCGGACCGGCTGCTGGGCGCGTACGAGTCGAATTCGGGCATTCCGTACGCCAGCATCAACCTCAAGACGGGCGAGGGCATCAAGTCGCACGCCGACGGTGGCGCCTCGTCCACGGCCGAGGCGACGAGTCTGCAGCTGGAGATGAAGTACGTCGCCAAGCTTACGGGCGAGGCCAACTACTGGCACAAGGCTGAGAGGATCATGGAGGTCGTCGACGGCCTCGGCGCGCAGGACGGCCTCGTCCCCATCTTCATCAACCCGGACCGCGGCACCTTCCAGGGCTCCAACATCCGCCTGGGCAGTCGCGGCGACTCGTACTACGAGTACCTGATCAAGCAGTACCTGCAGACGTCCAAGCAGGAGCCCGTGTACCGCGACATGTGGGACGAGTCCGTGACGGGCATGCGCAAGCACCTCCTTACGTACTCGTCGGCGGCGAACCTGACCGTCCTGGGGGAGCGGCCGAGCGGGCTGGGCGGCGAGCTTTCGCCCAAGATCGACCACCTGGTCTGCTTCCTGCCCGGCACAATCGCGCTCGGCGCTACGGAGGGCAAGACGCTGGCCGAGGCGCAGCAGAGCGCGTCGTGGGGCAAGAAGCAGGAGGACGACATGGAGCTGGCGCGCGAGCTGATGAAGACGTGCTGGGGCATGTACAAGGTTACGGCGACGGGCCTCGCGCCCGAGATCACGTACTTCAACGTCGACGAGCCGCCGCGCAAGTGGGAGGGCGCGGCCGCCCAGGCCGCCGCCTCGGTCGACGACGCCGGAGACCTGGACGGCAGCGCCGACGCGACGTGGCGCACCGACTACGTGATCAAATCCGCGGACCGGCACAACCTGCAGCGCCCCGAGACGGTCGAGTCGCTCTTCTACATGTGGCGCATCACGGGCGAGACGCGCTACCGCGAGTGGGGCTGGCAGATGTTCCAGGCCTTCGTCAAGCACACGCTCATCGAGGACGGCGGGGGGTTCTCGTCGGTCAACGACGTGACGCAGATCCCGCCGCCCGCGCGCGACAACATGGAGAGCTTCTGGCTGGCAGAGACGCTCAAGTACTTTTACCTGCTGTTCGGCCCGGACGACGTGCTACCCCTGACGGATATGGTGCTGAATACGGAGGCGCATCCGCTGCCGAGGTTCGAGTTGGGGCAGTTGTTTAAGACGGGGTGGGCGAGGAAGCCGAGGGGAGGGCAATGAGGGGATGGATCTGTTGATGCGTGATATTTTTTAATGAATTTGGAGGGAGGGAGATCTTGTTTTGGCATTTTTGAGTGTGGGGGTGGTGTGGTTGTTGTTGGACCGACACACATACACACACAGGAAACTTAAGCATCAATCAACGGCGTTCTTTTTCTTTTCGTTTTGTGTTTGAGCAGGGAAATCCAGCGTAGAGATATCATTTCACATTCTTAGTCATATCTAAACGTTTATTCTCCAAGCTTTCCCCTTTCCTTTTTCTCTCTGATCCGTATTGATTTTCCCGATTGGGCAATCGCCGATGATGCCCTAATGTGATGAGATCCGGCGATGAAGTTCGGGAGAGATAAGAAGCCAGCGCCAAACCTGGAAGTTCTCGTTGCATTCCGCAATCGGGCGGAACTGGAGTCGAGGTCGAAGTGGCCTTGTGTACATACACTTGGGAAGAAGGGTTGACTGAAAGGGGTTCCCAACCTTTTATCGGTTGGGAGCGATGCACCATTCATTGACCTCTTTTTTTCTCTTGTTGTAACCTTTCTCCCTTCCGGAAAGCGTACTCTGGTTCCATTTTTTCTTCATGAAGTCATGAGGATCAGACCACCCCGTCTCCGCTTCTTCTTTCTCGCGCAAAAATTAGTCCCATCTCGTGTTGGGGGAAGGACTGGTAGCATCTTGAAGGTTGGGGGCTTTGGGGTGAGGAGATGAGGCCTCGGGGGGAGCGGTAGTGAAGAACTTAATTCCAGTGCTGGTAGCTGGCCTGTTGACCTTCAGGCCATTTGGTGTTTTTTTTGGTCCGTTGAGGTTTATTAGCGTCACAAAGTTCCAATTTGGCACCCCCTTCCTCTGGCAAGTTAGTGTTTTGGACCCTCCTTTTGCAGCAGCCATGGCTAAGAACGCTTGCTTCTTGCTACTTAGCTTAGCGGCCGTGCTGTTGAGGTTGGCGTATAAGGGGTAGGAAGGGGTGTAGTTGCGCTCGAGGCTGTTGGCGGACGAGGTGAAATTGTGCGTGGGGCTGGTGGGGGGGCAGCGAAGGTGGGGAAAAACTACGAGGGTTCATCTTAAAACTACGAGAGATCATCGTAATAGTGATGGGTTTCATTAGGGTTGAGTAAGTGGTGTTTACGTTTTGTCGAAGATCTGTACATCTCATTTCCTCGAACGGCAGCGGCATTTTGCTGTTTACGTTGCTGGTATCCACGACTCAAAGTAGTTCGATTGGTTTCAGAAAGTTGTTTCCATTCTGGAAGGGGTTCAGTGTACTTGTTTCTCGTTTCTGCAATAAGGTCAAGGTGTCATGTATTAGCCCTACGAATACGAGCTTATTCTGAGAGGCCTTGATAAAGTGCCCCAAACGAACGTGCCCGCCATGCGAATCCTTCCCGCTCAGTGATCGTCCCGCTCAAGCCACTTGGCACAAGCCTTGTAGAGATCATCAAGGGCCTTGTCATGGGCAACTACGCGATCATAAAAGTCTTGTCCCAGGACCTTTGTAAAATGCAGCGCCGAGACCAGGATGAAGTCAGCGTACGACACTGTGTTCCCCATCAGCATTAAAACGAAACACATATAAGAGACACGAGAGTCGATTCACCTTCGTTGCCCAAAAAGTAAGGCCCGTCCGTCTTCTTCAGCAGAGCGGCAATCTTCTCGATGGGCTCCTTGGCCGCCTCCCACAAATGCTCGCCGCCCTTCTCCTTCTCGAACTGGTCGAGCGGCATGCCGACACGCTCCTTGCGCGTTTCGGCGAAGTAGGGCACGCTCTTCTCGCTCAGAATGCGCGGGACGCGGGGCATCCACACGGGCGTCAGCTCACCGAAGACAGCGGGAATCATGTCGGCCACCGTGGACACGAGGCCCGGGCCCGCGTCCAGGCGCAGCGACGGCGAGGGCCACCGCTTCTCGAGCTCGTGCGCGATCTTCATGCTCTCCATGACGTACGTGCCGTCGGGCAGCTGAACGGTGGGGCAGGTGTAGGCGATGCCCGTGTCGTTGGGCGGGAGGCCGGCGGCGCGCAGCGTGGGAGCGACGTCGGGGTACTCGATCCATTCAGTCTTGTACTCGATGTTCTTGTAGTTGAGGGCCATCCGCGCTGGGCAGAGTGATTAGTGCATGCCGGACGGAAGTCGGCGGCGGAGTCATACTCTTCCACGGATTGAGGGACCAGCAAGAGCGGCCCTTGCTGGGCAGGTCGTACAGGATGAGTGCCATGATTGAATCGTTCGAGACAGGTGGAAACAAGTGAGGTGTTTCAAGTCGGGTCAACCGGCAAAGTTATGGAATGGAGGTTGTTGTCAAAGATAGGGCGTGGGGTGTACAAGCCCCGCTTGATGCTCATGTCAGCAGTAGATTCCTGATCCAACACCGTCAGTGCTGGGTATGTCGACGCCAAAACCTGACTCATTTCCACATGCAACACCAACGAGTATTCCTTTTGTTTGCCCATCTCATCAGATCTGTTATTAGGCTACCAGCGCTCAAGACGCGACGCGACGCAGCAGGCGAGACGCTCGAACCAGCTTCTTGGTAGTGGCTCAGACACGACGTTCCTGGCTAAGAGGGGTGATTTTAGCTTCGGTAGTGCAATGGTGTTGAGATAAGGAGGCCTTGTCTCTACGTCAAACCTGCCCCATATACATTTCTTGCAGACCCTTATGTCGTTGTACGCCTCTCCAAACCATCCGGAAACATACGCGACGTCTGAACGCAGCTTGCAGACTAGACGCACGTCACGCCATGCGACAAACACACACAGCCTATGACAGAGCCAAGCACTGCCAGGTTTCAGTTGGAAGTCTTGACGTGGTCTTGGTGGCAGGCAGGGATCGGGCAAAGGCAGATCTGCAGGGACGCTCCGCTGCCTGTCCTCGACTGCGACGGGACTCGGTTCAAACGCGGGGAAGGGGGCTTGGGGCGAGCAGCGCACATCGAGGCAGCGCGATAAGATCCCGGCTGTCTCGAGCTGCCGTTCAAGGCACGGAGCGCCGACATGCCGAGTCGAGTCGAACTGAGTCGAGTCGAGTCGAGGCGTGATCAGGCTGATGAAGGATGGTCGAGGTCAACTCGTATAGCGATTTATAGTTGTGGCCAAGCACTCTCGTCCGATTCTTACATTGTGCAAGAGGCTCCGAGGCCATATCCGTCAGGCCCGCCAGATCTACACTCGGTGCTCGGACACTCCCCACCTCTCGCCCATGCCGAGACGGATGTCGGCTGTCGATGAAGCAGCCTTCGCAGCAGCTCTCTTCTGCCAGTGTGAGACGGCAGTTGTGGTGGCCATGGGAAAGCCCCCTTTGCGGAAACGCCAAGGGATGCACAACAAGCTGACATGGCGTAGGAGGAGCCAGTGGCCAGTGAGAGCCGGCGAGAGCCAGGCCGCCCGCAGCCACAGCCCTAGATACGGTCCTGTCAGCCGCGCGAACTCGAATTGGTCGCCCGGCCCCCCCTGAGTCCGGTGACGGGCGCCACGCATGTGCTTGCGCTGGAAGAGAAGGACGCTGTGCAGCGTTGGGGGCGCCGACCAGGCAATTCGCTGCTGTTGTCGCAAGCGGAGGGCGCGGTGAAAGCGCTGTTGACGCGGCTTAGACATCTGTTCTCAGTAAAGTGTGTAAAATATGCGGCGCGAGATTGGTAGGGCGTGGCCCGCGACCAATTTCCAGCGCCCGGGCTCGCGCGCCCAGTTCCCCTGCGGATGCTCTTAACCCACTGGCTGCCCCGTAGGCCGCCACCTCCGCTCGCTCTTCTTCACCCTCAACCCATCACCCCAACACCACATGATGGCCCTCTTCTCCAACCAGCGGGCCGCCGGCCTCGTTGGCTTGACGCTGTTTATCTTCCTGCTGCTCGGCTACACCACCTACAACTCGCGCGCCGCCGACAACGTGCCCTTCAACTACGCCTCCAGCAGCCAACAGGATGCCGCCGGAGCCCCGACCCTCTCCCAGCCCGGGCCCGCCGACGGCTGGGACTTCGATGCGAAGCGAGACGCAAAGAACTACGGCCTCTCTCCCGAGCAGTGCGATGCTGCTTTCCCGAAGCTGTGGGCTGAACTCGACCGTGCTGTCGCCCACCGCAAGAAGATTGGCAAAATCACCCCCGACGAGGTCAAGATTGGCTGGAAAGTTGATGGCATTGTTCGTGCCATGATCTACGACCGCCAGGTATACCGTCAATTGCCCCACACCCCCAATTCAGCTGTACTGACGTCCTGTTTCAGCTCTTCATCCTCAACGCTCGTGGCGCCCGCCGTAGAGACTACCGCCAGCGCACTATCGCTGTCCTACAGTCCATCCAGCGCGCCATCACCGCCTATCCCGGCAGCATCCCCAACATCGAATTCTCTTTCGTCGTCGACGACGGCGCTTACTTTGCCGTCTACAACAACGAGACGTCAGCAACCACGTGGGCTTTGACCCGCGAGCCTCAGGATGACAACCTGTGGCTGATGCCCGATTTCGGCTTCTACAGCTGGGAAGGCCCGGCCGGCGAATACAATGCTCTGCTCAGATCCATTGACAGGGACGAGGTGCCGTTCGAGGAGAAGGACCCGCGTGCTATCTGGAGAGGCGCCAAAGCTCCCGCTGGCCACGTCCAGGTCCGCGCGGATTTGCTCAAGGTTTCCAAGGGCAAGCAATGGGCCGATATCGAGGAGATCAAGTGGGGTGGAGATAGCCAGCCCAAGAACCTGATCCCCATGTCGAAGCACTGCAAGTACATGTTCCCAGTCCACACCGAGGGACACACGTACTCGGGCCGTCTCAAGTACCTGCTCAACTGCCACTCGCTCACCGTCATCCACAAACTTCACTGGTCCGAAAACTTCCACAACGCCCTGATTCCGTCTGGTCCGGATCAGAACTTCATCCAGGTCGAGCGCGACTTCTCCGACATGCACTGGAAGATGGAATACTACCTGGAGCATCAGGACGAGGCCAAGCGCATCGCTGACAACAGCATCAAGACTTTCCGTGACCGCTATCTGACTCCCGCTGCTCAAGCCTGCTACTGGCGCAAGCTGTTCTCGGCCTGGCGTGAGGTCACGTTCGAGCCCGAGTACTACATGTCCGAGGAGGAGCTGAAGCTGCAAACTGAGGCAGAGAAGAAGAAGCAGAAGGAGAAGATCATCACCGACGTCAAGCTTGATGAGGACAAGTCGGACAAGGAGAAGGCGAAATCAAAGGACAAGACGGTCAATCCCGACGACGACAAGCGATCAACGGCTAAGACGGAGAAGAAGCTGGTGCCCCGAGGAATGCCCTACGAGACGTACCTCCTCCTCGAGTCCTACGAGGAGAGCCCGTGGTACAACAGCTAAACACGCTACGAAATCGCGATTCTTGTCCTCTACTTTCGCACGATACCCCCGGCAACATATTTTATCCCCGGGTTTCCTGAATCTGGTTTAGACCGGCGACACCATCGAACCTTGTCGGGAATCAAGAAGTCCCAACAACCGCCGTGGCTGTGTCGACGCACTTGAGTAGCGCTTAGATGACGCGGCCAACCTTTTAAGGGGGGTTGAGACCAACGCGCCACGTACGCTTCAGTCGGCCCAACACCAGCCACTCAGTCGACCGTCACATCCGTCGGATATCCTCGACGAATTCGCTCCCGTGTTCGAGTCGGGTGCGTTTAGTTTCGTTTTGTTTTACCGTAAATGATTTTATTTTATTTTGTCACAGCGCACGATTTGGTGTTTGGGTGGTGCACGATCGGAAAATCGGGAACCGAAGAACAGAAGATTCCCAGGTGGTCTGCCCGGCGTTTTATGGAGTTTTACCAGTTGATTGGTTGGAGGAGTGTTGGATTTCGACCGTTTGCACAAAGTTCGCGTTCGAGAGCGGACACGTGGCGGCCAAAACGAATATACAAAACTAATTTTCTTCCCTTTCGTGGCATCTGCGTGTATAAATACAGACGATCCGTAACAGAAAAATGGAGAGACGGCGCCTGCTCAAGGGTTTTGTGGGTACGTTTCAGACTACCCGTACACGAAGGTTGCACATCCCAATCACTTCGCCTACAACGCTTACCACTTCAATGGGTCGCAACACGAATGATGGCCTCCTGAAGCTTCTCCTTTTGGCTTTCAATATACGTACTGTTGCTCTCGTTTGGCCAAGCGACGGGCCGACTTCATGCCGCAGCTTGACATACCTACTTTTCCATTCCGCTGGCGTCCCTGCATATTGTCGCTACCCGGATCGACCCCGAGTAACACCCAGCTCCACGTGGAAGATGATATAGAGCTAGTCCAGAACGGAAATGCTTGGCAGAATCTAGATTCCTTGCATACGCGGCGACGATAACAACCGCTCACTCAAGAGCTCTCCTCCCGACTGTCTCCTAATTATTGACGCATCACGAGCGATTAACAAAAAGTCATCCGGATCCACGAACGAATGATGAGCTTTCCCTTTTCACCATAGTCTGCCTCCTCTCTCCACCCTACCGCGTATTCCCTATCTCCCGCGACCTGATGTTGCTTTTCTATAGGGTAAGTATAGGGTAACGTTGATTATTCTATGGGGTAATGCCGCTTATTCTATAGGGTAATGGGCGCACAGCATCCCTGCACCGATCCTCAAGCTCCGACTCACCATGGCCTTTGATAGCGTCACCAGAATGGCTTTTTGCCAATGTCGTGAGTTCCCGGAAGCTTGACGGCCTCAAATCCCCCACCACCACCCCCTCCTCCTCGCCACTCCCCTCCCGATCCACCAAAACGGCCGTCCCCCACCCCG